>JAHBOF010000131.1:0-283578 GCA_020736565.1 Coprinopsis sp. MPI-PUGE-AT-0042
GAACTTCCAACCTCCTCGTCTGCGCCTCTTCCTCTGCTCGCCTCCGCTCTTCTTCGACCTCCGCAGTCGTAGGTGGCAAGAACGCGAAACATCCTCAACATCGCTCTCCTCTTCATCGTCGTATTCGCTCGCTCCTGCTGTCATCGGTGGTGGTTGGCCTTGGTGGTGTTGCGGCTGCTGCTGCTGCTGCGGAGGTTGTTGCTGATGCAGACCACCAGATGTATATGGCCGCTGATCATGCGAGTCCTCAGTATAACCAAACCCTCCCGTTCCGTGGCTCTCCTGAGTAATGATAAGCGCCAAACCTCCCTCCTTCTTCAGAGATGTCGTCTTCTAGACCATCACTGTCCGGTCTGCCATAGTACATTCGGTGTGGGACGTCTCCGCCTTGAGACGAGTAAGGGTTCCGATTGGGATCAAGTGTGTAGCTCGTCGTGGGACGTGGAATATCGTCTGCCCCTACTAACGTTGACGGCTTCAACGTAGGGAGCACAACGGGGTTCGTGCCTGACCCCGAAGCCTGTTGTTGCTCGACAAGTTGTCGAAAAGGGTTAGCCGTGCCTGGCCGCCTCCCTGTGGAAGTAACAGGCCGACCAGAGGTCGTTGGGGGGTGATAATCGAATGGGGTAGACATTGGTGGCTATTGCGCGGCCAACGGGATGGTGTTGGGTGTTACGCTTGTGCTCGTCAAGCTTGGCGGCGAGTAAGCGGGCGGAGTGGGTGCGGGGTTGTTCTGAATATGACGACTGGGAATGGCTGTAAAGGCGGAAGATGCCAAGGGAAATATGAAGGCGGTTGGGAGAATCCAAGAAAGAATTGGCGAATCCCGAGCGATCGTCGGTGCGTTCGTTCGTACGTCAGCCAAAAGGATGCGAGGTGTCAGGCAAAGTAGGTAATGGACAGCCCGCAATTGCCAAGCAGAGTGAATAAAGAAAGGATTTGAACGAAGCACGACACAGAAAGAAGAGATAGGGAGAAGGGGTTAAGGTTCGTTGAATGATGTAGGGGAGGCGAGTAAGGGCAAGCAGCGAGCAAGCACGAGAGCACGAAAGCAAAAAGAATGGGGACAGGATGAATGAGACCAGGGACGTCGATAGTAGTGCGTTAGACAAGACGCAATAAGGGACAGCCAAGCGACGTTAGCCGGTGGTTATCAGGGGATTAATTAGCGGAAATGAGGGTGTCCGTCGGCCAATGGGTTCGGCCAGTCGTCGTCGTCGACGGAAGAGAGAGTGATACGTTGTATGTAGACGAATGTCAAGGAAAAGGAGTTGAATGCGGTGGATAGAAGGATAATGGGTGGATGTCGATAGAGCGGTCCAGGGCACAGCGCCGCCAGCGAATGCAGCAGTCACAGCCAGCCGTCGTCGTCGTTGTGCAGTGCAACAGTAGCAGGTTATGAGATATAGAGAGAGAAACGGTCAGCCACCTGGATTCAATTACCCCAAGGCCAGCTCCACCTCAGCTCACTCACCAGTCCAGTGGTCCACTGCAAGCCCTCGTCCTTATCCTACAGCTCCTCTTCCTTTCTCTTCTAGATTTCGATATTTCTTCCCCTGCCCCAACGAAGTAGCAGAAACCTCCCAGACAAAGGGTATAGAACAATGGGGGGTATAACGAGGGAACAGTGCTGGTGGTGGTGGTCGATAACCAAGTGGGTGATGGGAAAATTCCGAGTGGTGAGTGTGGGACAACCTACATACTGTCAATGTCAATTTCCTTTCAATTCCCCTTTTCTCACAACCCTTCAGCACCAATAAATTCAACCTGTCGGACCTGTTGTACCACTCAAAAAGCCCTTTGACCTGTCAGTTGCGGCTTTCCAGAGAGATGAAAGCTGGGTTTTTGGGGTCAGGTACACAGACCCTCGGCCAGTAGCTCAGGCACAACCGGAGGTTAACGCCTCCATCATCATCACCGTGCATCGTGGCTTTGTTCATTCATTCGTTCACCCACACTACGAACTTGAATCACAGTTCGTGCCTACATCCTACAGTGCTTTGCATAATCTTGTGCACTTCGAGCGGATACTTTTTTTGTTTCCCGTGCGAGAATAACAGTTGATGTGATGCCATCGAGTGAGTTCAGACGCCGGTGCCCAAGCGAGCACCAGCGAAACTCCTGCAAATCGACGACGACATAACATTTTGGTGCTAAATCCGCACCATTGAGCCCGAAAACATCGTCATAACGCTTCCCTTTGGTAATTTCTCTCAGGATCGCATTGAAAAGTTTTATGTGCAAGTGCACGAGATTATGCAAAGCACTGTAAGCCAAAATTCATCTGCACAGGCTGTGATATGGAATCAAACAAGGATAGATTAGTACCCCCTGAAAAGCCTGGAGTTTCGTCGATTGAGCGAAAATTGGCTGATACAGTATATATGAGCAGATGGTTGTCGCAGTCTCGTCCCCTTGATGACCGTCCTTGTCCAGCCCTTTCAAGTTCACCATAAAGCTGATACTACTCATCGTCGTCCAGGCACAGAACTTGATGACACGCAGCAGCAATGTCAACGTCCCTCAGCAACGGTCAAACTCCCCCGACATCGAGGTTTCGAGATCAATCTTCTCTGTTGATTATCCAGCTGTGTCATTTGGCTTTAGACACGACCGCGCACATGGCGATTGCTACCATCGCCTTCGTAGGTCGATAAGGCGTCCCGCAAGTCATCAAATACTTGGAATACGAGGTTCGATGTTTGACTAATTACAGCTGTTGTAGCAGCGCTGGTAATCCGCAGAGGCTCAAATTTGAGCCCTGTCACCGTTCACCCCAGCTCCAAGGAATGTGAACCAATTAGCCCTCCGTCATTCATCGGCAGATGGCCGAAGCCACTCGACCTGCCTCTCCAGGTTCTTCTACCAGATCCGCGCTCATACGGTAACATCTCCCCGCTCCTTCCATCGCCCGCGCTGCGCTTTCCCCCTTCACCCTTCAAAGCTGGACAGTGCTTCTCCTCCGCTCCTCCTCGTTCCTCTCCTGTTTCAAGGGCACAACGGGGAGCAAATCCCGTCTCCCGAGGAACCGATCAAGGCACCGCCAAGTCCAATTCCCCACCTCCCCTTGCCGAGCGGAAGCAGAATGAAATCACACGTGTCTCCATGGAGGTTGCCGATCAATTGATGCGCACGGACTGCCATGGACAGGGGTTGTGGTGCGGATAAGCGCCCAAAGGGTTCTTGGTCCATCTTGTCATCTCCTTATTGCATATCACATCAGAGTGCAGTAGAGGGATGTCCAGCTTACCCTGTTTGTCATGCTCTCGATCCTTCTCAAATCAAAGAGGACTGTACGCCCATCAAACTCGGTTTCATGGAGCATGTGCTTGCCTGTTATGCGATGAGATCTTGAACCATAGGTGCTTTGACATCTGTAAGCTCTCAACTTTCCTACTCTCCGCACTCTCCAGAGACTGTATTCTGAGCATTCATGAATGTACTAGCACAATGGCAGCGTCGGAGAGGCACCCTCAGCACGCTGCGCGGTGCACCCGAGGCCCTCAATGTCGCCCTCAAGACTGCTTTGGCGTGCCAGGACTCAAAGCGGGAAAGATACCGTTGGCACCTTGGGTGGACCGCTCTTTCCCATCCCGCGGTCAAAACATCTCACATTCCAAAACCAATAACGGCTCTAGGTCCAACACTCGATCCAAACCCGCGTTCCGAATAGCTCAAAAGCCAACAGCTGGAAATGCAAGCTGTGCGATAAGGTATTCAAAACTCCGAGCGCCCTGAGATCGGTACGCTTTCTTCGTTTTTTTGAGCAACGTATAGGGATTTATCGAGGCCGACGGTTTGTTACAGCACATGATCTCATCCACCAAGAAACATCAAACCAAAAACCCAACGAAGCGTGTTATCACACCGTCGAAGGAACGAGATAAAAGGAAGAAGCGAGATACAACAAGAAGGTCATATTCAAAGGCTCAAGAACTGCTGCTCCAGACTCTGCTAGATCGTTCGGCATGCGCACGCGTTCTCAGACGGCAAGAGCAAGGCAGCTTGACTCCTACGACAAGATCAAGTACCATGCCACGTATGAGAAGGCCGGTGCTGTACTGCCATGGACCTTCAATTGGAGTTGGGGCCATGAGTGCCCCGGTTGGTCTGATTAATGATGAACCGTCCGAGATGGATCCTCCGCCCCGGAGCGCGGACATATTTTTCTCGATTTAAACTCGAAAATCGACGTCCTAGGTACTACTTTGCTTTCACTTTGCTTGTTAGTCCCCTAAACAACTAATGTATATAATCGAGTGACGCTCTTCGAAGGCTGGGTCTAGAACCTGGTCACCTGTGACCTGTGAATCATCTGAGTAACGTATGTAAGCGCTTCGAAGGACAATATATAAACCCACTAAAGACGCGACGGCTCCCTTACCTACCTCGCCATCCCCCTATCGCACCATCATCCGAAGTGTGCAATAGAGAGATGGCCAGTCCTAAGGGCACTTGTCCGACGTGCTGGAAATCTTACCTTATTACAGAACTAAACGCTCACCGAGTAGGCGTCCACAAAGCGGCCGAGTGCAAGCTGTGCGACAAAGTCTTTGCAACACAGCATGGTTTGAAAAGTGTAAGTCGTCCGCCTCTCTTCGATCGACAGAGCTATAGAGACTCGTGTTACAGCATGTACTTGCCTCCCCAGCGACGCATCGGGAGGGACATGCTGTGAGGTGCACTCGACCAAATTGCAACCCTCGCAGCTGCCCAGCGCCTACACGGGCGACTTGGGACTTCGTATCTTCGAGCAGTAGTATTTATGTCATTATCACCAGCAGCCCTTCACCAGCCGCGCAGCCCTCGATTTTCAGAGCAGCCTCCCCCGTCAAGGTTACTATCGCCGCCCCACCGCCCTCAGCTCGATCAGATAACAACAGTTTCTATTGCGGTATCTGCAACACAACCTTCTCGTCAAGGAAGAAGTTGGGCTCGGTGAGCACGAACGACAAGTATCTTTGGAATGGCTGAGATGAACCTAGCATATGCAAGCAAATGTGGATCACCATATTCTTCATGACAGATTTTGTCGCGTGGTGAACTGCAACCCTAGGAAATGCTTCCAACGCACCGCAAGAATGGTGAGGCTCCTGCAGCCGACTCGGACATCGGGCAGACGGTGCATCGACCACTCCTGCGGCCCGTCGTATCGTAGAGCCTGGACCTCCCGACCCAGTACAAGCAGGCCCCTGCCGCCAGCAGCTTGCAAGGACCGGTACCCGCACCAGACCCCTCCTCTTCCGCCAGCGCTCAGCCTAAGCGTAAGAAGAAAAAGAAAAAGAAGAAAGCAGCACCACCCGCGCATACACCCTCATATGGCGGCTTTGACTTCTCTGATGACGAAGAACCCTTCTCCTGGCGCTCTTATGTTCACAAAGAGCTTTGATGATTGGAAGGCAGCTGGACCTCGATGATGAGGTCGAATACGATTCAAGAGGGGAAGGCTGGTGCATCTTTGTCATGGACCGTCTAATGGGAGATGGGAACATAGCTGTCCCGGCTATTCTGACTGAGGACCATTGCAAGGGTATCGAGGTTTCCCATGTAGCTTCAAACAAAAGCGCCCGTACTCCATAATCATAAATGTTTCAACATCGGCCTCTCGTTCAACCCGAGCATGCGCCTTAAAATTCACACCTGAGTCCTGAAACCTCGACAGTGCTACGAATATGTCTGGGACGGCCACTTGAACACTGGTATTTGAGTTTCGATTCTTTCAGGGACAGGGGATACGACAGCTTGGTATGTACCTGCAACGGAGTTGAGTACGATCCGTAGGGCGAGGTTGGCAAATACCGTGGACCTTCAAATAGAAGTGGACCGCGAGTGTGTGTGGATTCACGAAGAATTTGAACCCCTTTAGATGACATAGCTCTGCACTTGGAGATAAGCCGGAAAGGGAATCCGCGTCTGAGAGTGGGGCTCAAAGATTCTTTCCCTCGATATACAATGTCGCGGTTAATGAATCGTCGTGAGTTTTCTTCACCCGCTAATTATAGAGTGACGATTCGAAGCCCTGGCCTGGAGCCTGGTGACTCTGATAACCATGTGAGCAATATGTAAGCGTTTCAAAGACCATATAAACCGACGATTGCGAGGCTTCCTTACCCACCTTGCCCTCCCTCTATCGCACCATCATCCGCAGTGTGCAATAAAGAGATGGCTAGTCCTAGCAAACGTTGCCCAACCTGCCGACTTTTATACCCTATTGCAACCTTAAATACTCACCGGGTACATGCTCATGAAGCCGCTGAGTGCCAATTGTGCGATCATGTCTTCGACGCCCTCGATGATTTGGAACTGTAAGTGAACCTATTTCCTTGATTTGATTGTGTGGGTTGAAGGTTTGCTGAGTCCAAATCACTGTTACCGTTGTAGCACACACTCGCAGGGCCACTGGTAGCAAGGCATCTAACAAAGCATTTGGTGAAGTGCATGATACCTGGGTGTAATCCCCGCCTCTGCTTTGGGGGGATATCCATAGAGACTCCTGGACCTGTGCCCAGCACAGAGCACTCAAATGGCAATCCACCTACCATCTCTGCTCTCTCCGCCAGCCTCGCTGCGCTCTCCTTGCCTCCAGATCCTGTTCCGCCCGCGGCAGTGCGCCTTCGGAAAATAACCGCATTTTTGTTACGTCTGTAACAGGTCGCTTCAAGGACAAATGGCTTACAGATGGTGAGTGCGAAAGTAACTATGCTGTCCTTGCGACTGAAGCCGTTGTAGCATATGAAGACATCCACGAGCCATCGTCAGCTGCATGCTAAATTATGTCGCAGGCAGAACTGCGACCCTCAGAGGTGCTTTGGGGGTCCTGCTACCAATGGCCAAGATCCTGTCCCCGCTCGGTGGAGGGGTCTGCGTCGAAGCAGGTCACCACAACCCAAATCGGGTACGACCGCCGGCGGCTCGTTGCCTTATGCCTGTACCTCCCAAACCAGTAGCAACAGGTTCCCCTGCGCCCCTAGTTCCCAAAAAAGACCAGTGCTCGCCCCAGGCTCCCCATCTTCATCAAAGGCTCAGGCAAAACCGAAGAGGACAATAAAAAGAAGCCAACGCAGCCCAAGAATACATCCTCAAATGGTAACTTCGACGTATCTGATGACGATGAACCCTTCTTCTGGCAGGCTTATGTTGGGCAAAGAGCTTCAATGCTCGGAAGGCAGTTGGATCTGGACGGGGAGGTCGAGTACGATTCGCGCGGGAAGGATGGTGCATCTTTTGCCATGGTCCGTCAGGCGGGAGTTATTATCACAGCTGCCCTGGTTATTCTGACTGAGAAATACCAACTACTCGAGTATATTGAGGAGTATAACTGTACCTTTGAACGAAGTGCTCGTATTCGAATATGAACCAGTGTTGCGACATTGGCCTCTCTAGTGAGTGGTTCATTCCATGCATCTGCGCCTTGAAATATGAGGTAGTACTTGGAAACTCTGACCAAGTATAGAGCTTGGACGAGTTTGCGCGATCCTTCAGCGTTTGGTAGATCCCGGAGCCTCTCTGTGACTCGTTGTATTCTCTATCCCACTGCTCTCTCTGATGATCGGTCACAAGACGACCCCCCACTCTCCTCACCCCGCACTCAAAATGCTATCGAGTCTTCTCACTTCTCCCGGCACACCCCTGGCCTGTCCAGGCCGAAGTCTCGATCCTTGCAGGAGCAGGAGACCCACAGTAGTTGAGCGGTTTAAGCTTTTTAAGTGCCGATCCCTTCGGAGGTGCCTGCTCTCGAAGCATCTGGGCAATTGGGCGCTTGTCCTCGTGCTCGGACTATGACGACAAGTCTCCACTTCCCTTGTCGTTCCTGCTCTAGAAATTTCGAGGATTCACATATTTAAGGAGCCCTCTAGCACATAGTAGCGATAAGCAATACTTACTAAGACAACCACTCTCTACTCTCACAGCATGTCCAACGTATTTTTCTACGAGCCTTTCTACGACTTTGACCGCCTTCTTGACGAGGCATTCAGTGCACCGCGCCCTCGTCCATCAACCAAGGTGGACAGATCCAGCGACGAAATGAAGCAGGCGATGGCGCAGTTCGTCACTTCAAACCAAGGTAGTCTCAATCGTTACGCTATTCGATGCGCCACAGTAGCTGACAGGGATCAGCATGGACTTACATGAAGACAACGAGAAGAATATCGTCACCGCTACCTTTGAGCTCCCAGGCTGAAGAAGGAGGACGTTTCCATTGACCTCCACAATGGCCGACTCACTGTCTCCGCCGAATCCAAGCAGTCTTCAGAGCACAACGAGAATGGATATGCCGTGCGCGAGAGAAAGTATGGGAAGTTCTCGAGAACCCTGCAACTTCCCTCAGGTTTGCAGGTAAGTATTCAACACTTGTTGCCCATTTGCTTGATCAGTTCTCTAACGACCCACCCTAGGAGGACGACATTAAGGCTGCGATGGACAAGGTGTCCTGAGCATCACCTTTCCCAAGACAACACCTGATACGGCTCCCAGGAAGGTACCATCTCTTAATCGACTCTATTGTACCCTTTTGTATCCAGAAATTGTACGTTACCGTTGATACTCTCCCTGAGGACTTGACCCGGTATTTCTTGTGCCAATATCATACCGTCTCTACCAATTTTCTTTTATCAAGAAATGGAGTTGGTTGACTTCGGAAGTATGAAAGATAATTAGAATGGGTGTACACGATAAGCAGGGTATTTTCACTTCGGAAATCATGCCTAAATTGGACTAGTGGAGGACAACGAAGTTCTGTGCTTCCTTCCAAAATATTGCGAGCGTCGTGCGCCACGAAGGCCATCGTGGCCATAGGCACCCAGGAACTGAGGTCCTCAGTCCCGTTATTGCTAGAGCCGGATCAACATTATCAAGGACCGAGGCCAGCCTCAACTCAAGCTCAAGTTCCCTCCATGATGATCACAGTTCCTCCCTCCGCCGTCTGCTTCAGCCTAGGACAATCCGCCAGAGGTTTATGTCGACTCAAATCGACGTTATCTCTGGGATTGATTTCCGTCACATTGGCCTCCCCATGGATCGACAGGCTCCTTTCCAAACGCCTTGATCCTGTGCCGTACGTCCGCCGCATAAGTCCTCCGGGCTCCGCCTTTTCTGTGAGAGAGAAATTGTATGTTGGTGGAGGCAAGTGGTCGCAGGTCTATCGTGGCGTCATGAGCAATGGAGGGACTGTCCTCGACAACGTAGTTCTGAAGGTGTTTGACGAAACACGATTTCCGAAGCAGGACGAAGACGAGGATGAGGACGAAGAAGATTTCGCAGTGTCCAGATTGCCATCAGGAAAGCCCTCTTTCAGATATACTGGGGAAATCATGGCGTGGCAAGAGTCGTGGGCCTACGGTGCACTCAAGAGCATGCAAGGGGTATCTATCCCTCGCTTTCACGGCGTTTACCAGGTGAGAGCGACGTCCGAATTCGGTTTTCGCCGTGGCCTTATCACTCAGGTATGGTTCTTTGGCAGATCCGCTTTAGAAGGCCCCGCTCCAAAAATCCCCCTCTATTCGCTGCCCTCATGTCCTATGCTGATGGGGTTTCGCTTGTGGACCAGTGCCGAAAAGTCAGAGCAAAGTCTGGCGACCAAGCATGGTTCCCATTGGTATCCCTTTTTATATCGAGGACAGCAACCGGTGCTAACACTCTCCCCGTGGCAGGCTCGGCAGGTGTATAATACGCTCTTCGAGATTAACCAACTAGGCGTCTCCATCGATGATCTTCGTGCCCAAAACTTGAGGTATGACCCGGTCGCCAAGGCAGTCGTATTCCTCGACTTTGCAAACGCTCGTCCAAACCGCTTCCCCACACCAGAGGAGTCCAAGGCTCACGGAGTGAATCCCGGGGAGTCCTGCGACATTTCGAGATTGAGTTCCGTCCTTTGGGATCTGGGTGAAGAGCCTGGAGAGGAGAGGAGCTACCTTGGTGCCAGCAGGAGGCGACAGGAATTCAGGAGGTGGGCCCTCCAGATGTTCGAAGGCGAGCCGTGGGTTGAATGGGCCAGAAGCCAACTCTCTGTGGATAGCCAGATCTTTCCGTCTGAGCTTCTTCTAGAAGACAATGGTTGTGTGACTCTAGCTAATTTCTTACTCGTGGAATAAAGTTGATTTGCATGTATAAGTCCCCTACTTTCGGAGCGAAAGTCGCTTGTAGCTTAAGCTCTTCTGATACCCCGCGGTAAAAGTAGGCCCTTGTGACAAGTCTTTACTTTTCCAAACGGATGGCAAAGCGAGACAGCGAAGCCCACTTCGTCAGCCGTGTTACCCTGCCTAACATCCACCATCCCACCAGCTACTCCTGCAACCGAAGCCACCATCATGCGAGCTGACTCAAGGTAGAGTCTTAATCTTGATCCCCTGACTGGAGTACCATAGCAAGAGCCTAAAATCAGCCTGTACGCCCGACCGAAATGTCGAGGGCACGGCCCAGTACTTTCCTGGCGTCAATGTAACGATTGGAGTCGCCACACCTGCCAGTCCGTCGTCATATGGGCCCGAGGTGGCCACATGTCGAGACCTTGTGAGCGATTCCGTTGTAGGGGAGCCATTTGTCGCTGGGTATATGGTGATGTTCAGCGGGATAGAGTTAGACTTTCGTGTTAGTTGAAGCCGTGCCCTAAGAGTGCAAGCAACGTTTACAAAGGCGCCATTAATGGAAACAGAAGAACAACGCACTTGAATTGGGTGTTCTGAGCAACTTCTACTTCATATTTTGGATTGGAGGCAAATTTGGGTGACGTCGGGCCACCCCCAGAGTTGCCATCTTTCCTGCAGGGCAATGAACATTTGTAGTGCATAGGGATAGATTTAGCTTGACATACCACGAACCGGTGATAGTCTTCGCGTACATTCCAGCACCTTCTTGAGGGATAGATGTGAGCTCGAAAGGGCTATGCATACTTTCAACTTTGAATTGAAGGATCCCGTGGCTTCAGGTTGGAAGGACGAGACGACAAGCACATATTCACCAGCTAAAAAGGACCTTTCATTAGACCGAATTACGATGGGAGCTCCAAAAACTTACGTGCAATCTTACTGGATATCTTTGCATGGCCGTAGGAGTAGGGGCCAGAAGTCGCGATTATATCTCGTTCCACCAGCCTGAACGGCGGTAGCGTGTCAATCCGTGAGGAAAGGTGAAGAATCAAGCACGCACTCAGTGACTCGATGCTCTTTGTCCTCAGACTTGGAGCGCACGATTGCCGCATTCACTGGCATGTCCTTCGACGACTGAAGCGTAAACATCATTTGACCCGAGGAAGCATTAGGCGTCCTCGCTGCATTCTTGGAGGATGAACGACCAAGCGATACTGAGGGTTGACCATGAAGGATGGGTTGGTATGATTGCCTCCAGCGGTACGCAATGTGAAGCTCCCCTCGACCTGAACAAAAGGTAAATGACACCCTCATGTCAAAAGGAACTGAAAAGGGAGATATGCTGACCTTGGACACATATGTCGGCGAACTGACTTTTTCATCCCATGCAATCTCTACATTCCGACGAGAGTAGACGCTCAGTGTAAATCCTACCTCCGATGCATCTCCAGCGTAGGATGCAAGTATTGACAGTATCCCTGATGGTTCGCTTGGCTTCAGCCGCGTCCTTGAAAGGATGTGAGTGCTGTTCGTGTAGGTTTCCTGTGATAAGGCATAAGCGCTACGTAATACTGAAACTGCAGAAAGATAATATCGGCACGTACCTTAACGCAGAAGGCTTGCTGGCCGGGTCATTGCGCCTTTGACATCGTCCTCAAGCTGAACACGAAGAGCCACGAAGTCTTCCGTCCGATGAGTGTCCGAAAGGTGGCGTGTTAGTAGAACCCAGATCTCTTCTTCTCCATCACTTGCGGCGAGATCTTGACCAGCTTCAGCTTCAGTGCCGTGTTCTGACCCTTTGTGGGTATATGTGAGGAAGAGTTGTTTGGTGACTAAATGCAGGGTCAGTTCTATCGTCGTGCCTCAGATAAAGAAGCCCGTACCATCCTCAGGATCTGTCGTTTCCACATCCTCAATTGCCACTACAGTGAGCAGGGTGCAAAGTGGATGGTTGCTAATCAACGCACCCGTGGAATTGGATATGGTTCTCCCATATGGACGGCGTCCAGGAGAGGTAGATCCCATCAAACATGTTCAGGGCGTTCGAGTACGAGATGTTGACGAGGCCTATTCGCAGTGAGCTCGCGAAACAGATCGCAACAGATTGCGTACGACACTGCCTCGACCTGGCTGCAACCGGGTCCTCATCCTCATGAACCCAAGAGTCGAGAACTGTGAGCCTCCGACCTTCGTCAGATTCGAAAACGTCTGCAAGGCAAAGCTAGTTAGAAAAGGGAATACTGGAATGAAGAAAGCCACCGACCTGTGACCGCGTATGAGACGGTAGAAGCTTCAACCTTGTGTCAAACGAGACTGGCCGAACACCAGTCCCTAGAGTAACAACACAGTGACCTGGCGGGACTGTGAGCCACCAGTACCAGGGGGGGGGCGATGCCAGAAACACACCCTTCGTGAAACCTGAAAACATCCTTTGCCAGGTGCGCTCTCTTTCAAAGTCTGAGCGTCGGATCTCGACGTGCTCCGGAATCCAGCCCGCGATTGCACTAGGCGGAGGGGTAATGAGTGCTTTGCGAGAAAGTGCATCGTGCGGGCTACGTACTGAAGGTCAATACTTGAGTTCCTGGTTTGAATCAGTGCCAGCCTTTCATAAGGATGGAAGTAGGACTGACGATCCGGGGAAGTCGTAGCCTCCCATGAGCTTCATATACTGAAGACCAAGTCAGAGGATAATGCAAAAAGAAGATTGTGCCTACAGCCTTCTCCATCAAACTCGGCCAGATGGCAAAGGGGCATTTGCTCGCAGACGAGATGGACATGCACATCAAAGTACCATCCTGGGGATGGTAAGGGAGACGATCATCGATGACTGCCAACTCATGAGGGGCGCATTTGCTGCAATACCGCGTGCGTACTGACCTATCTGGAGAGCCTGAAGTCAGGAACGTGAGGGTAAAGACAGAGTCGGGCTCACGCACCCGCCGCCAGGCTCCGTTCAATAGAAACTTGATGTCAAATCTTCCAGTTTGTCTGCTGAAGAAGAGCTTTGATCCCATCCCAAACTCAACAACGTCCGAGTCTTTCCCTTCGATATAGTGGTCCATAGGCGACTCAGCGAGCTATCACTAGCGTCAGCATCCGTAAAGCCTTGCAGCGATCCAAGACGTACATAGGAACCAAACCTCATTCCATGTTCCAGACACACCGAGATTGAGGCGCAGACGGAGCAATCCGTCACGATGTGCTGCAACACATCTTGCGCAAGGATCCTTGGTGTCGCTGCGGCATCGTACGTCTTGGGTTGGGTCGGAGTGATGAGGAGGCCGTTTCCAGACAGGGGAGACCGAGGATTGCTCAGGTGATAGCTGTGGTTGCCCATCAGGATCCCTGGGTTTGTTAATGCGTAGAGTATAGAGTTAGGTTGGGGTCACGTACGTGAAGAGGTTCGCACAAGGATCGGGTCCTTGAGATTCGTCCCAGAGTGGAAATACAAGCCCATTAACGTACGACCCTTTCTTCAAGACGTAGTACTGTTCATCTGAGCAGGATGAAAACAGAAGTGACATGAAGTTAAAACAGTCAACCTACGAGAGGCGAAGTGGTTGATATAAACTGGTGTCAGCAGTGTATTGCTTGGTGGGTTTGGGGATGCAGAACCGGAAGATGGAGGACCAGGAGAAAGGGCGGATGCACGCCAGTCTTCCCTTCAGGGACCCTTTAATCTTCTCCGCTCTATCAAGAGCTCTTTGCACATTCGTCTTCCATTTGGCCTTGTCCTTCTCGCTTGCCTCTTGCGAAGACCGGGAGAGGTGGAGAAAGAGCTCAGCAGCTCGCACGTAATGTCGTATGCTTGATCATAGCGCCTCGCAAGCTCGGCTTTTGTTGCTTTTGAGTAAAGCGCCTAAGCTCTCGTTATTTTGTGATTGGAGGCATCTCGTGCCGCCACCCACCTCAGCGTCGCGTATCTGGGTCTTCAAGTCATTCCGTTGCATTGATGACAGACTTCGTGTATCTTCATGAACGGCAAGTAAGACCTGGAGAGTCCGTTTGATCCTGAACCAGTTGGCGTAAGAGCTATGATTCGACGGGCAAGGGGATGGTGACCGTACAGATTCAAGACGATGCCAACATGATCCCAGCGAGCGCTTATCGGACCGTGAATAGCCCACATTCCCACGACTCTGGATAGGGGAAGTTGTGCTTAAGCCTGGTTCGGCTTTTTGGAGGCTTTAACCACCTTTCCATCCCCCTATCGCACCATCATCTACGACGTGCTATAGAGAGATGGTCAGCGCCCTCTGTTTGATATGTCGCCAGAATTTTCCTACACGTCTGGATCTGTATTGCCATCAAGTGCGCGATCATCATGCAGCGCTCGAGTGTAAGCTCTGCCATACAGGTTTTCAAAACGAGACATGGCTGAGAATTGTAAGTCATCCTTCTTGGGTTGAATGAATCGCTGTATGTTCGAGGAGCACAACTAATGGCCCATTGCAGCACGTACGGGAGGCGGGACCTGCCCATCGAACCCTGCACGCAGCGAGATGCACTATCCCTGGATGTAATTCTCGTGACTGTGTCAGGGCACCCTTCGAGTGCTCAGGCGTGGGTAGCCCAGAGGTCTCGAGTAGCATTCGACTCCCCCTACGCTCTCCACTGCCTCTTCCCCCCCAGCACGTTCCCCAGTTGTCCGACGGAAGTTTAAAACTGGGCGCTGCTATATTTGCGGTAGATCAGTCAAAGGGAAGGAGAACGGTCTTCAGATGGTAAGCACTGATTGCTGTACATGTCATCACTTCGGCTGAAAGCTACTGCAGCACATGAGAGCCTCAAAAAAGCATGCCTCTTTGCATTCGAAGGCCTGCCCATTGAAGAATTGCGATCCAACTAAGTGCTTCGGAGGTCCGATTGGCAATGTTAGCGCCCCCATGGCAGACTCAGCGGGGTCTACCTTGGGCAAACCTATCAAAACCGAATCGGGTGCGGACAGTGCAACCACCCCTCCAGAGGCTCGTCGCATTGTGGAGCCTGGACCTCCCGACCCAAAGCCAACTCCCACAGTCCCCCCACGACCACCGTCGAAACTAAATGATCCTGCTCCTACTTCTTTGGACGCGCATCCAACGCCACTTCACATTGCGGGTTTGGCGAATCTCTCGCAGCTTTTCCCAGCTGTCAAGGACTCTACAGCACCCAACGTCGCACCGCACACGGCTTCTTCACAGCTTGGCCATACCTTGGTGGAGCCCGGCCCAACTGGGCTCATTATTGATTCCCGTAATCCAGCCTTGGCCTCCAGGTCCAAGTCCAAGTCCATTACCTTTCCACAATTCTATCATATCCAGAGGAAGTGCCGAGGAGCTATAGAGCATACGACTATTGTCCATGGTGTAACGTACGATGCAAACGGCAATGGCTGGTGCATGCATTGCCATGGACCCTGGAGGGACGCGTACCGCCATTTTTGTCCCAGTCAGGCGCGGCCAGGGTCAAGACACTTCACCACTGGTCCCTGCAGAGCGTTCTGACCAAACTTCAGCTCAGAACGTGCAGGCATCAAACTCGGTTTATACCGGGCCCTGAACTCGCACCAGCGTCCTCCCTTCTTCCCCGACTCCAAATAACCAAAAGCAGAAGGTGAGAAAAGAAAAGAAGAAAAGGGACAATGCAGCTGGTAGAAGTACCTTAAATACAGCGTCCGACGGTAGTGGAAATCAAGAGGTGCCGATGGTCTTCTACAGGGGGAAGTACTGGCGCGCTTACGCAGGGGCCAGAAGTGAGGTCCGGTAGACCTGTGTGTAATTAAACAATAAAATGATTCCAGTTTCCTCAAAGAGAATTTTCTAAGAGAGAGCAGGGGAAGAGAAGAAAGAAAGGAGGAGGAGGAGAGGTTAGTTATGCCTTCGGCTTCACTACCTCAAGCTCCCCACCAACGCGTGCATCATAAAGACAATCGATAGCACCATACAAGGCTATAAAACATCTAAACCGAGCTCGTTAGCCTCAGCGACCTCAATTCGACGGGGCACGTGTTTCTTCCACGATTCGTGGATCATGACATTTCTATTGCGTGCCCCCATCCTGTAAGAGACGCACCGGGAGAGAAGAATCCTACCTGACTCACCCATCTTGTCACACGTACTCACCATCTCATATGGCCTCGCCTTCCACCAACGCTGATTGCGCACAGGACGAGAAAGTAAACGATTCTTTTTTGATCAGCCGGATCTTATTTTGAAGGTATAGAAGATTTCATCTTTGTAGCTATCAACCTAATGAGAGGCAATACAGGCAGGAAACACTTTGTTCAAGGTGCCGAGTTTCTACTTCCGAAGGGAGTCGAAGGTCTTTCAGGACATGTATCAACTGCCGCAAGGGGATGCAGCGCCCGCTGATGGGTCGAGCGAGGAGCGCCCCCGCTTATCTTGCATGGTATTCAAGCAAATGACTTAGAGTGCATTCTTCGCGTTATGTTCCCCAGGTGAGTGTGGCATTTAACTTTTCTTACACTTCCCCAGGTTAACGTACTGAACCCAGCTCATTGGAAGCCGAGGATACCCTCTCAGCGGACGAATGGAAGTCAGTTCTCAAGCTCTCACATATGTGGGGACATGCCAGCCCTTTTCAACCGAGCCGGTGAAGAAACCTATCCGCACTGCTGTGATGATCCGCAGAACGTTATGCGGTCGCCAGACAGTACGCAATCCCAGGATGGATTTACAATGCGATCGACACACTCGCAAAGCGGGCAAAGCCAGGTCTGCAGCGATGCAGCCGTGCTGGACGACATTGACCTAGCACTGGCTATATGTGCACTCCGTGAGAGCTGTTATGTGGGTCATTATGGATCTATCAATGCATGGTACATCAGAAGCGGAAGGGAGAGCATGGAGGGCGCAGACCGTCTCCTGTGTACTCCCATGAACTAGGCAACGACATCTTTGAGCTACGAGCAGCGAATTCGCCAGGACTTTGAAGCTTGGATACCCAAAGACGAGATCCCATAAAATATGGATGATGGTAGTTTCGAACTGAGCAGTTTACTATTTCTCGAGTAAACATGGCAGAGGATTTCATCTTAGCGCGCAAGTCGTCAAAAAGGTGTTGTAGTACTAGGATAAGGGCCTTCGTGCTCTTTAACTCCTTGATTTTACATAATCATATGCATTCTGTTTGCCACACCGTTGACGAAGAGTCGGAGTGACCTTAGTATGTGCTTATGGCTGGACTCGGACCAAAAGTTCTCCCCACGCAGCCACGACCACTGACAGCTGCCCTCAAAGTCAGCCCATGGACACTCGTTTTCAAGGTTTATGGCTCTTGCTTCCATTCCAGTGGGTTATTGAAGGACTAGGCTGTACCTGCAAACAGTCTAAGTCAGAGATTGGCGGGCGTCAATTAGATGACACCGATCATTTCCAATATGAGACCAAGGGCAGCGCTCTGTCTCGCTTTCCAGACTGCACTCACCATGATTCTAAGCTCTCTATCTCGCCGTACTATTCTATCTGGGTCGATTCACCTGAGAAGGATATCAACCAAGATAGAAATCGCCCACCAAATCGACTTTCCCAAATACTGGCCTCCTCACGGGATTGACGAACGCCTCTCAAAAAGCCTCGATCCTGTCCCATATGTTTCCCGCCCAACCCCCTGCCTCATTACTTTCAACGTGACAGAGAACCTGTATGTCGGTGAGGAGAGGTGGTCGCAAGTTTATCGTGGCGTTCTGAACAATGGGGGGAGCGATCCTTGACGGACGTGGTCTTGAAAGTATTTGATGAATCGAACTTTGATGAAAAGGAGGTGTTCGAGACCACTGGAATATCTAAACTGCCTTCAGGGGAGGCCTCTTTCAGGCATACTGGGGAGATCATGGCGTGGCCAGAATCCTGGGCGTACGAGATGCTCAAAAGTATGCAGGGGACATCCATCCCTCGCTTTCATGGCGTTTTCCAGGTAAGAGTGACCAAATTCAGTCTTGCCCTACAACCTTGTCATTGAAGCGTGTCCCTTTACCAGGTTCACTGTAGGAATGCCTCTTCCAGCTTTACATCTCCACAGTTCGCTGTTCTCATGTCATATATCAATGGGGTCTCGTGGTGAAAGAGTGCCGAAAGTGAGAGCCGAATCTGGTGAACAAGCCTGGTTCCCTTTGGTATCATCCCTTTTCGAATTTCAGGGCAAAGCAACAGACGCTAAAGATACTTGTCCCTTCCCAGGCTCGTGAGGTGTACACTACTCTCTTCAAGATCAACCAACTAGGAGTTGTTGACATTGATGTTCGCGCTCAAAATATGAAATACGACCCGTCCACCAAATCTGTCGTATTCTTCGACTTTACAACCGCTCGTCCAAGTCGTTTCACCACGGGAGAAGAAGCCCAGGTTCGTGGTGTAACACCTGGGATGCTCACGGACGTAGACGAGTTGAGTTCTCTGCTGCTGGATTTGGGTTAGCGACGTCGGAGAGACTGAGTGGGAAGAAGAAGATTATGGAGAAGCCTTTAGGCGGACCGAAAGGAGTTCCGACAGTGGGCCCTTAGGGAGTATGATGGTACAACCGTGGGTTGAATGGGCCAGACATCAACTCTCTGTCCGTTGTTAGATTTTTCGGCATTAGCTGAAAGGCTGTTTCTTCCTTTACGATCTGAACTTTGGGCATCAAATTGACTACTAGCATTCTGTTGATCGTAATATATTGAGCAAATGAGGATAGAAGCGTACCTTATTTATCTTCTCTATGGATTTCTATCTGTTCTTGCAACACCCTTGGTGAAGAAGAGGATGAGGACGGTTCGTCTCCATGAAAGCCCCTATGGATATTGTTGTGATCCGATTCGGATTCGGGCACCACAACACGACGGTTTGGTCATTCAGGCCCGCTCAGCTTCATACCACATCCACGGCTACTCACAGTCGGCCTCAAGGGCAAATTATGCATATTTGAATCAATTATAAAAGGTGTGAAAAAACCCTTACAGTCTGTAATGTAGCTGAAAAAGCTAATACCATTAGGTCTGAAGACGTATAGACTCAGACTCGGCCAACCACCCCGGCGCTTATCCCCCTCAACCTCACTAGGATTCACAAACGCCCACACGCGTCTTGAAGAGTACCATGAACTCTCTACTATCCTACGCAGGCTGGTCCTTCATCCCAGACCTAGCCAGCCGGCAAATCCTTAACTTTGTCTACACCACACCCCCACTCCTCCGCATCCTCCGCCTCACACCTGCACCCCGAGGCACACCTCAATACCGCCAACACTATGGCGTAATATTCGCCATTGTCACCCTAGGCTACCTCCTCTACACCATGGTCGAAAAGGCCCGGACTATGCCACCCAACTTTTACGAATTGTTGGGAGTGCCGCAGGGTGTCGATGCGAACGGGCTCAAGTTGGCGTTTAGGCAGTTTGCAAAGAAGAACCATCCAGATAGGCCGGGGGTGGGTGTACAAGGGCAGGCACTGTTCATCTATGTGAGGGATGCGTTTGAGGCGTTGAAAGATCCTGCAACGAGGTTTGCATATGATCGGTAAGTGCAGCGGGATTGTGGCAAGCAGTGGCAAGGCTAATGGACGTGCTAGATTCGGCTCGGATGCGCTTCATTGGAAAAGCACCTGTAGTACACCCAACGAATATCTACAACAAGGGCTAATGGCCTCTTCCGGGTTCCACATCGTAACCTTTGTCATCTTGCTCTTCACCTCTGCGGTAGGCCAACCAAGTCCAATATCCTTCGTACGTTTTTCTCTCTTCCAGCCCTCTACTTGGATAACGAGACGTTACGCAGTGGAGGTACATCCTGTGGGCAGCTCTTCTCGCCGCAGAGCTCTCCTTCATCATCTCACCCACCACACCCCGCAACTCGTCCACCATCCTCCACCTCATCTTCCCCCACCGGCTGGCATACCAACACATCCTGTTCCTACACCAACTCTTCATGTTCTGCAGCGTCGCATTGACGCGTGTGGCACCCTTATCTCATCCCATACGATGAAATGGCAGATCCTCGAGTCGAACAAGCATTATTGGAGAGGACCACAGCCCTTCTGAACGTTTGCCGATCGAGAAAGTGCGCTCCCTTTCTCCCTCTGCTCTTTTTTGATAGCCTAACCGAACGCGCTTGTAGCCTCCAAATTGATTCACGCAGAACTCCAATCCGTCTCAACGACACACACCAACCACTCCCTTTTGACCTCTCCAACACCCCGACACCCTTCGCTTGCCCGTCTCGAACCCGTCACACCAGGCCACAGCAACCGAGAATCCTCACACAGCTCCAGCCAGAAGATGGAACAGCTCATCTTGGAGGCAAACTTGAAGCAAGGTTCAGGACCGCTGAAAGCTGCGTGGGAGGGGAGCGCTGAAGAGGGCACATGAGAGGCTTAAGCGGTTGAGGTCGCGTGATGCTGTCCCCCGAGTCAGATCTACTGCAGAAACGGAGGAAGGCGCACCTAGTTCATCAGAAACGACGCCAACCGCTGAAGAAAAGAGACTGTCCAGGCGTACAACACCCACCGCCGCACAACGATACCAAACACCCGACTCTGAACCTTCCTCTTCGCAGCCCGTGCCAATGCCTCAAACGGGTACCAGCACGCCTATCAGAGTCAAATTGGAAGAACAAGAAGACGATATTTCAGCACTTCTACGTTCAAGTCCGTTCATACCATCAACACCCCAAGCAAGAGGTATGCATCCCTCGGGACAAGCTCAAGTCTGTCCCTCGTACACCAGGCGAGTTGCCTTCGCCGAGACCGTCACCTTCGCCTCCGCCACAGTCAGGTCCGTCGATGATCTTGATCAAGGGACGGTCGCCGGCGTATAGGTCGTTTGCGTATAGCACGGCGAGGGGGGGTATTTTGCGAGGGGGACGTTGCAGGAAGTGGAAGAGGAGGGGTCGGAGGAGCAACAGTCGGCTAAGGAAGCAGGGTACATTAGAGCGAGGAGTCTGAGTTGTTGATCTTCTCCCTTGGACGTTTTGCGTTCGTTTCAGAGATGTACTGTAACTTTATACACACTTTTTATTCATACCCTCTGCATCCTTTCGTTCATTTCAAATACTTTGGCATTAAGAACAAAACAACTATGTACGTACGTATTTTGTGTATCTAAATAATACGCTGGTTGTAAAGAAAAGAGAGGATGCTGTCGGTCCATCCGCTGCCACGCGGGAAACGTGAAGTTGGGAAAATACATTGTTCTGATATAGCTGTAGGTTGCATGGTTGTACCATACTACAAACGAACGGCGCCTCCCCCTGCAGTAGCACCCTGTCTACCTGCGAATGATTACACTCCCGGAAAAAAGGGTGAAGGAAAAGCACTCGAGTGAGTGCTTTATGCTGGAAGCTCGAACTTTTGTCCTTGTAGAACCCTGTAAAGAGAGCATGGTTGGTCGTAGTACCACGAGAGGAGGGAGAAGGAACGCACTTGGTGAAGTAGACATAGAAAAAGTCGAGGGTATAGGCCGGTTTGGACGATGCCAGGCTACCACGGCGATGGGGTCAACCTGGCCCGTCGCTGAAGTATCTGTTGAACGAAACATGAAATCAGTATTCTTGCTCGTTGAACAAGTCGGACGGAAGGGAAGAGCTGGACGCGCGTGTGGGGTGTTGCTCCAGGGGAGAGTCGTGCTATGACGCGAATAGTGAAGGCACGCATTACGCAGCTTCTGTGCCTGCCTGATTGCCGCCCTGAACATACAAAACTTCCGATGCCACGCAGAACCACGCGACAGGCGGGCGCATTCGTTGCTCAGCGCAAAAGAACCGTCCTACTCACCGCCAAATCCAGTTGGGAATGTACAAAGCCCTGTAGACGCCCATAGCGGCCAGGTAATGGGTGGTGATCGTCTCTGCCTCTCCCGTTCTCTGGAGCATGAAGAGTTGAGGAAAGAATGGCAACGGCTTCGAGGAAGATGGAGAAGGACCAGAGGATTTCGGTCACTTTGAATTCATAGTTGAAGATGAGGGCGAGGATGACGCATGGGCCGACGAGGGTATTCAAACTTTGAAGGGTGTCGATTGCGGGGTCGTGCGTTGGTCTATTGCAATCTGTAAGGAAGGCTGAATAGAAAGGACAGGAATGGGTAGACTGCACTCTGTACTTGAATTTCATGAGGGTAGGTAGAGGGTGTAGCAAGTGCTAGCAAATGAAAAAGACCTTCATGACGCTGTTGTATAGCGATACATAGCGCCCAGGAAGAGATCCAGATAACGCGTCACAAAGACTGCGACGTAGATGGCTTGTGTTTTGAACGAAAGACCTGGATGAACATAACTACGTCAGTATCTCCGTGCCTGTAACTTCCGCGCCGAATCGACAAATGTCAATCCAGCGACGCAGAAAAAGATTTCTGGGACCAGAAAAGCGACATACCCCGACATGATTTGGTGGTTGGGATTTTGTGTAGGAGGATGAAAATCGACGCCAAATGCGAAAGGTCGCCCTGTAATGTTACGCAACATGACAACGGATGCCACAGTCAATGTTTCGTTCCGCAGTAACTCGATCCACGCAGCACGTACCCAGCAATCTAAAGAGATTCATAGTGAAGAATGCGCCAGGAACTGACAGGCGAAAGGAACAAGATTATGGGTTGGAAGGGGCGTAAAGTGATTTCCAAAGCCCGTCGACGTGTTCGACGGTTTGCGCAGGAATGCTTACAAATGTATTCGCACGATCAATGTCATAGACCACGGGCGCTTCTTGGCTTTGCACACTCATCTGCTCAGCAAACTGGTGTAAAGAGATCGAAGGAAATGAATCAATAGAAACATGTGAGTACTTACCTTTGACTGCACTGGCAACGATGTTTTTGTAAAAGGGTCGACTCGGCCAATCCCCATACGCGTCGGAGGATCACTACGCGCTCTGTCACCCCTCGTCTGCCCGGAACCGCTCAAATCTCAGTGTCCATTCTCCATTTGCCATAAGGAGGTCACTTTATGGTGGATGTAAGGCTGGACATACATTGCTTCCTCAACCCTTTCATCCCGTATACCGGAATGTAAGACTGCCCTGATCCAGAGACTCACGGTCGGGCAGTAAAGGCAGGGTTGTACAAAGGAGTTCTGGTCTGTCGTTTGTTCGAGGCTCGGGCTTTTGCTTGAGTTTTGGATAGACCCCGGATTGGGGCTCCTAAACCCCGTTCGTAGCCGAGCCCAAACGAAGCAAGTTCTCACTTTCGTTTTGGGTGGTCATCTAGATGTGGTTTTCTATGAAACGACGAGACATTAGCCCCATTTGATACTTTGGGCGCATGCCAAAAAGCGCGAGAGCCAGAGAAGAATGCTCTTGCGTGTGGTTGTGTGCGTATAGAGCTGGTTGAGGGCGTTTCCATGACGAGGGACGGGGCGCAGTGGTGTTTCTTTCTGTGCGTGTTTGGAGGATGGGTCGGGATATGAGATCATCCATCCAGTCCGTGCTTGCGCGGCTCTGAGCCATTTCACTTTCTTTATCAAGCTGTTCTGTTTCCTTTACTGACGCACACTTACTTCAGGTCTATCTGTTTTCGTCATCGCGAACGTGGTTAGGAAGTGGGAGATCATGCAGCGTCCATCACTGGCTTGAGCAGTCCAATGTCTTGCCCATATCAGGATCATCAAGTCCACTCAGATATTATGTCAATTATACTGGAAGTAAGGTAATGGCGTCCATCCCTGTTGGATGGTCTTGCGGAATTGCTGCCCGCTTTCCGTCACTCCTCCCATGCAAAGAGCGCAAGTGCAGCCCCGACACTACTCCATTTCCCTCTAGCATCTTCAACACCAAGCTGAACAACCGAGTTGCCTATTACAACATACGACTGGGTCAGCGTACTAGAGAAATGGAGTTGACAATCGATACTCACCGTTTATATCCTCAGTCCAAAAATCCCGCTCCTCGACTGGGTCCCATTCACGCTCCTCATCCGCCAGATCTCTGAGGAAAACCGCTCTCGACCACACTCTTTCGCCAGTCCCTCTGGTGAGCACTAAACGGACCAAGGTCGAGTGAGGTGACACACCCGATTTTACTGTATCATGGATTCAGCTCGATCTTCTATTTTCGTCAGCGGGAAACCTGCTGCTTACACCTCTCCGTCTGGTAAGACTGGTATCGTGTACCCCTTGTTGCCGCTCATATAGACAACGATGGAAATTGACGACGAGCTGTATTCGGATGTCACGCCTTCGACTGGATCACGAGCACTCGCTGGTAAGTATTCGGGATGACTGCCGTGGTAGAACACAACGCACTGTCTACACTGACTGTGATAGGGATAACAGACATGGTGGATAAGTCCAACTGGATGGATCCTGCTAATGAGGGGGGTATGTCTTTCTTGGGTGCCTCACACCGACTGAACGCTGCGCTCTTTATGCAGGACTCGAGTCTGCCTCAGTGTCCGCTTCAGTCATGTTCAATGGGCGATATGGAGCCATGGAAACTTGAACTGGTGTACGCGACCAAGTTCCGTCTCCATGGAAGTCACCAAAAGCCGTAGCACAATGGTTCCTGTAAGTGACACAGGTCCGCCCACACCCGCAATGCGGTCGGACACAAAACGGTTTCCATCAAATGTGGGTGCTTATTACACTGCATTCACAGCACCGATTCGTCGTTCCGGAAAGCTGCGTTGGGCTGGTGCGTGGCTTCGCTCACTTTCTGAAAAGCCCAACCGAGCGGTTGACCCCTCCTTACGGGCACTCCATAACCTCCCAGATGACCAACACTCAGAATGAAGCTGAAATAGATGAGTGCTCACTCTCAAACTCTCTGGCAACGATGTTCCTGCCAAAGGGCTGACTCGGCCAACCCCCCATACGCGCCGGAGGAATACTACTCGAGTAAAGGCAGGATTGTGCAGAGCAGTTCCTGGTCTGTCGTTTAGTCGAGGCTCGGGCTCTTGCTTGGGTTTCTTGGATGAACTTCAGACCGGAGCCACTAACCTTGTTCGTAGCCGAGCCCAAACGAAGCAAGTTCTCACTTTCGTTTTGGGTGGTCATCTAGATGTGGTTTTCTATGAACGACGAGACATTAGCCCTATTGATACTCTGGGCGCATGCCAAAAAGCGGGAGAGACACTCCTGCGCGTGGTTGTGTGCGTATAGAGCTGGTTGAGGGCGTTTTCATGACGGGGGACAGGGTGCTGTTGTGTTTCTTTCTGTGCGCGTTTGGAGGAATGAGATCACCTATCCAATCCATGCTTGCGCGTCTCTCGGCCATTTCCTCTCACCCTCTCTAACGATGCAAGTTGCGTTGCTGACGCATCCTCGTTTCAGATGTATTTGCGTATGTCCCAGAAATTCACACTGCTTGCGCTTCGCGTAGCGTCCAGCCTCGCCCTCCTTCTGGTTAAGCTTGCCAATGCCAAAATGAATAGGTGAATGTCGGTATTACATCGATTAAAATGGAAGTAAGGTAAGGGTGTCCGTATCCGTTGAATCCCCGCGCAGAACCGCTGCCTACTCCCCATCAATCCTCGCTCGCAAAGAGCGTAAGCTGAGCCCCAACACCTCTCCAAGCCCCTTGCTCATCATCAACACCAAGCTGAACAATCGCGTGGCCTATCACAGGACGTGAACATCTCAGCACATCAGAAAAACGAAATCACAGGGATTCGATACTCACCCATGCCATCCGCAGCCCATAAATCCAAATCCTCGATTGGGTGATCCCATTGACGCTCCTCTTTAGCCAAATCCCTGAGGAGGACAGGTCTCGATGACACCTTTTCCCCAGATGCGCTTGTGAGCACAAAGGTGGCCCAGGCCCAGCCACTGACATTCTCGATATCACTGTGTCATGGATTCAACTCGATTCGCTTATTTGGCGAGTGAAACATGCCGTTACTCACACAGTACGGCCCAGTGAAGCTGGGATCGTGGTGTATCGGTACCCCCTGCCATCGGGCCTACCGACAATAATGGAAAATGACCATGAATTGTACCGGGGCGTAACATGGCGGGCTGGGTCACAAAAAAAACGTCGTTCACCATCCGGAAATGAGTGTCAGTGGTGGAGGATGACATACCGTGGACGCTGACAGTTACAGGAGTGGTGGAGATGAAAGAGGGGTTCATTTGGATGAGATAGCTCTTGCGAATGGGAGAATATGTCTTGGTTGGATGCCTCTCGCTGACCGAACACAGTCCCTTTTATATAGGGTTTGAATCTGCCTGCTGTGTCCCTCAGTCATGGAAACTTGAACTGGTGTGCAATTTCAGGTTTGATACGTATGTCTCCATGGGAGGTAACACAAGGTGCAGGACAAGGGTTGGGTGACACAATAACGCTCATATCTTGTGTCTACCTACTACCGCAGTTGACAACCAAGTCGGGTTGTGTCAAGTGTAGGCGCTTGTTGCACTGCATTCCGACATGGCGAAGGCGCCACTCCCGGTGAGTCTCGTCGCCCTGGAAAGGTGTTGTCGCAGGTGAATTCATGACTGCCCCAGAGCGACGAGTATGTTCTCCGATGCCCACCGCCGCGATCGAACCCTGCAGACAGACAAAGTGATTGTAGAGAAGATATTTGAGGATAAAGGGGACGCGTCCCGCGAATCCAGACCTTGCTTTTGCTTCCCACTTCTGGAGGATTTGAACCGACAGAATAAGAGATCTTTCATTACTCACTAGGTGAACGAGGAAATCCAATCGAAGGAGGCATTTGCTCGCTACCGGGCGCTCGCGAAAAGGGACACCAGATAGGAAGTAAGAAAGATATCTCGAATCCCGCATACTAAACAAAATAAAATCTTGACCAGTTCACTAGAATTAGAGTACCGACTTAGAGTAAGACTACTAGTTCACCTCGAGACTCTTATCCAACCAAAGCTCTATTTGTTATTGACAGATTCCCACACAGAAATCTGAGTAATTCAAACCTGGAGAGACCATGCTAAAGCAAGGTCGAAGAGCCACCGACGTCGAGAAAATTGCCAGGTTAGCATTGAGTGAGACTTGAGCTTTTGAAAGCTGGCTGGTATCTATGATGAATTTAAGAGGTCCGTTTAAATTTCATCGATCGCAACAAATGAGTTCGCACGATCAACATTGACCTAGATCCAACAGGCGGTTCCTGGCTTTGAATTTGCACCCTCATCTGCTCATCAGCAAAGCCGTAACGGAAGAAAATGTATCGATAGAAATATGTGAGTGCCTACCTTCAGCCCCTCTGGCTACGTTGTTTTTGTAAAAGGGTCGACTTGGCCAGTCCCCATACACATTGGAGGAACACCCCGCGCCGTCGTCTACCTGGAACCGCTCAAATCTCGTGTCCATTCTCCATTTGCCAGAAGGAGGTCACTTTGTGGTGGATGTAAGGCTGGACGTACATTGCTCCCAACCCCTTCATTCCGTATGCGGAATATAGACTGCCCTGGTCCAGAGACTCACGGTCGCGCAGTAAAGGCAGAGTTGACAAAGGAGTTCTAGGTCTGTCGTTTGCTCGAGGCTCGGGCTCTTGCTTGTGCTTTTGGATAGACATCGGGGCGGAGCTCCTAAACCTCGCTCGTAGCCGAGCCCAAACGAAGCAAGTTCTCACTTTCGTTTTGGGTGGTCATCTAGATGTGGGTTTTTTATGGAGCGACGAGACATTGGCCCTATGTGATACTCTGGGCGCATGCCAAAAAAGCGGGAGAGTAAGAGGCGAATGCTCTTTCGTGTGGTTGAGGGCGTTCTCATGACGAGGAACGGGGTGTTGTGGCGTTTCGTTATGTGCATGTTTGGAGGATGTGTCGGGGTATGAGATCATCCATCTAGTCCGTGCTTGCGTGGCTCTGAGCTATATCCTCTCATTTTCTCTAACGTTTCTAGTCGCTTCACTGACACATCCTCATTTTAGATGTATTTGCCTACGTCACAATTCGCGCTGCCTGTGCTTCCTCTAGCCT
This sequence comes from Coprinopsis sp. MPI-PUGE-AT-0042, assembly GCA_020736565.1. Classification (NCBI taxonomy): domain Eukaryota; kingdom Fungi; phylum Basidiomycota; class Agaricomycetes; order Agaricales; family Psathyrellaceae; genus Coprinopsis; species Coprinopsis sp. MPI-PUGE-AT-0042. The sequence goes on from JAHBOF010000131.1 coordinate 27,931, forward strand.
CTCCCTCGTTTGGCCAAGTTTCCAATGCCGGAATTGATAGATTCACCATGGTATTACATCGATTATAAGGGAACTAAGGTAATATTGTATCCGCTCATTCTTCACACAGAACCGCTACCCGCTTCCCGTCACGCGACGTATGCAAGGAGCTCGACTTCTGCCAAAACTTTCTGCCAGCCCTGTTCATTGTTATAACCAAGCTGAACAACCGCGTTACCTGTGACAACGAGTGAACCGCTCAGCATAAAAGGGGACGACAGCAGAGAACCAATGCTTACCCAACTCATTTGGGTCCACCCATTCCCCTCCTCGGTCGGAAGTTGCCAGCGATTTTCGTTGGCCAGATCCTTGAGGAAAGCTCCTCTCGACTGCACTTGTCCCCCCATTTGCCTTCTGAGCACGAAGCGGAACGAGGTATGGTCATTGACGTGCGGTATATCACTATATCATGGATTCAACTCGGTCTTCTCCCTCCGGGAGTGAGAACCCTGCTGCTTACAATTCAATGCCACTGCCAGGGGCAAGCAACATTGGCATGCCTTGGTATAATAGTGGTTGAACCCCTGGCCCTGATTGACTTCGATAGTCATAATCCAGGCCTCGTACTCCCCCGTAACACTGTGAACTGTATTGCGAACAAAAGATGGTAAATGGTGGGAAACGAGTCGCAGTGGTAGCCTCGATTGACATACTGCACATTGTGATGGTCACAGGAGCAGACATGATAGAGAAGTTGAACTAGATGGGTGAATTGTTGCGAATGAGAGGTTATATCTCGCTTGGATGCCTCCCATCGACTGAACAGTGCGCCTTTTATACAGGATTAGACCTGCCTGCTGTACCCCTCGCCAGCCATGTCAAAGGGTGATAAAGAGCCATGGAGACTTGAATTGGTGTAGAATTTCAATCTACTTATGTCTCCATGGACGGTGACAAGGCTGCAGGACATGGGCTGAGTGACATAGGTACAGTCAGCCCTTGCGTTTACCTGCCGCGGTTGGCAACCGAAGCGGCTTGGATTAAGTGTGGGCGCTTACTGCACTGTACACTTCGTTGTCCTGGCGAGGTGTTGGGTCGGTGCGCCGCTGGCTGCCACAAAACCGTTGACGTATCTTGACAAACTCTCCATGACTTCTTAGAGGACCATTACTCATGAAGGCAACCTGGGCAACGAGGTAGCTCACTCCTGGGCGATATTCAAGATACTTCCCAAATGAAAGTCTGACCTTTCCCGGAAGGTTATCCCGTACTAGCCGCACAGGTCAAGGATTGCAACTACGATGCTGGATCGAAGGATACAAAGGGAATATATGTTCAGTCTAGGTGCTAGAATATTCAATACTCGGCCACTACCCGAGCAACGCTGAAAGTGAGGGATCCCATCTACCGCTCCGGCTCATAGAAGTGATTAAACAGACGAATCGCAGGCACCCTTTCAGACCGTGATTCATGCATGTCAATCTGCACTTCGGTTTGGAGGGATTATGAAGGCCGCTCGCCTTCTTCGCTCCAAAAAAGCTCGAGATTGTCTTTGAGATCACCTCCCGTGTGGTCAAAACGACGATCTTCGGGGATATCATAACCCTCTGTCCCAAGTTCCCAGATAGAGACCTGAGGCGAGTGAAGAATCCATCTATTTCTCTTCGGGCCATTTCCGTCTTGCACAACAAATCGAAGCAGACCGCCGTTGCGAAACTGCTTTTGAGGACCCTACGAGAAGGAAGTTGGGCTCAGTTATTATTTAGGATAATCTCCTGAATGCTCTCGGATTCGCGCACCGTGCTAGCCTTCCATGAATCCCCCCTTTGGGCACCAAGATACTCGATGTAAATTCGGACTGGACATCGTCGGAGTCAGCATGCGAAGGGATCCAGAACATCCCAACACAGCTCGTCTTGAACTGTAACGGACGCATGCTCAGGTTTGGCAGTCATTTACTGAAGGGGGTCAGAAGTGTCATGATATTCGAGCTCGGATACCTCTTGTTGGGCCCGTTAAAGGAACCCGCCGTCGCAACTGTGGGCGCCAGTATGTGGAGATCCAAGCGCCCACATGACGCAAAGTCTTGACGAATCAGATGTGCGATGCGCTTGGCCCGTTGAACAATCGGAAGAGGCACTGTAAGCATTGTCACATTTTCCGGCCTCCATACTTCCACCCCTTTTCTCGGGTGATGCTTAGACGCTCATCCAGGCCACCGGGCGCCTAAAGTACTGGATCCAAATTCACCACACCGGAACGGAGTTGAGTAGCGCTGCTTTCCCTACTTGTAATGAATCCCTTCTGCGTCGTCGTGGACACTGATTCTTCCCCCTCGCAGGCTTGTGTTATTGTTCTTGTCCTTGTTGCTTCGCTATGCCAGCGGACAACTAGAGATCTCACCAAGTCCACTATCAATAAGGGAATGTGGGGAGTGTGCGTATTAGCTATATTATAAAGGATCTATGTTAATAACATCCACTTCAACTGAATCTCTTACGTCCAGTTTGTTGATTGTGCTTAAGCTATACCCTCTTGACTCGCAGAGGAGCGTAACTTCAACATCCTTGGCCGCACTTCTCCATACACCATCTTCCTCAACACCAAAGCTTGATCACCCGCCAAACCTTCGCAGAGAATTCAGCGAAATGACCAAGATTGTCCACAGGAGATTCCTCGATCCTCACCTTCCTCGTTTCTAACCCAAAAGTGCGTGTTGTCATTAGGCGTATTCCACCAACTCGGCTTCTTGAGGAGATCTTGAATGAAGATGGTTCTCGAGCAAAGCTTTCCTCCAAGGCTTCCGTAAGCTCTAAGCGAATCAACGCCAAGTCTTCAACACCCTCAATAACGCTGTTTCCACCTAACATCAGTCGAGTGTTTCTGCATGGCTGAGAGGGGAGGGATCACGGACGCCGAACGGTCTTGGGAAGCATCCCGTGTCTCGACCGGTATGGTGAGGTACCCATTGCCGTCGTTCCTGTTGACGGCAATGGAGGGTAGCCAACAACTGTATTGACTGGAGTAGAGTGAACTAGCGAAGAGGTATTTGTTAGTTGGACAGAGTGAACCAGCAGGTCTTCGGGAGCCAGGTTCTGTGAGCAAGCACTTACCCTTCACGCTGATAGTCGACATTAGCTTTCCCGAGAGCTAAGTTGGAGTTCGGAAGCAAGGGGAAGAAAAATATGGTGCGCTTCACCGCGATTTACTGCACCTTTATAACAAATCCCGTTTGCTGTATTCTTCATGATAGTGCACTGCAAACCATGGAAACGGGCATCTGTGGGTGTTCAGACAGTACGATCTGATGAAAACAACAAAAGGTGAATATGGTAGCATGCAGAGCTGCATACACACCTTTCGTCTATTTACCTATTGCGGCCAACACGGCTACTAATGGAATAAAAGGGTTTCCCCTCTGTCCAGGATCCAGGACAGCACTGACTACGATGCAGATCGGGGAATGCGATCAGTCGAGTTGAGTCGCTTTGCTCACGATTCTCTGAGTCTTTTCCGAAAGACATCGATAATTTATATTCAAGCACCTGACTATCGTGTGGGCCGGACTGCAATGTGCAGCGTGCCGGGCCTATCGGAAGGTTAAAGAAAGAACCATAGCTCTTTGAACACGCCAGATTGCAACCTGGAGTTTACCCTAGAGAAGTATTTGGGATAATCAACACCCAGAGCGGAGCTAGGTCACTGTTCCAGGGGAAACCTGCCTCCATGAGTTGACATTGGCATTCAATTTCAAGTCTTTCCCCATGCTCACATTTCTTTCGCTCGGAGTATAGGTTAACCTCGAGACGACCTGCCGCCATTACGCCAACCATCATCATTCAAATCTCAAATCTCATCCCATGTGTCGACGGCCAAGGACACTGGTAAAGCTCACTTGACTCGCTGGCTGGTCTTCCATATTGCACCCGACTTGCCATTTTTGGGCAAACCGTATCCGAGCGTCAATTTAGTCGCTGTGTGCAATCCCGGATGCGGATCCTGGCAGAAGTCTTCTGGTACGCCACCATCGTAGTACAAGGATAGCTGCCGTGTCGAGGATGCGTACGATCTCCTCATTCACGGGGGCTTTGCGTTCCTTGAATTCCTTTCGCTGACATCTGCCAAAGACCAGCTGCAACTGGACCCGATCCTTTGTGCTGCTGTATAAAGGTTCACTGCGGGCTCTTCCAATGGAGTCGGAGAGCGTCTGGCGATCATGAAGCTGATCTCTTCTCTTGCTACTGTTCTCGCTCTTTCAGCTTTGACCTTTTCACAGCTTCTCGTTCAAACAGAACAGGGTCCTGTTGTGGGCACTGCCGATGGACCAAACGTCCGTCAATGGCTCGGTATACCCTACGCCGTCGCCAATCGCTGGGAGGGGCCACAAATCCCTCCTAAGCGCTCCTCCGTCCTGTCCGCTGCCAAGTTCGGCGACGCTTGCTACCAAAACTTGACGCCATCTACGTTGGACTTTTTGAATCTTGTCGGTGGTGCTGGGATCAACGTCACCGAGTCTGAGAACTGCTTGAGCGTCAATATCTGGGCCCCTCGCGCCGGCAGGAAACAGAACACTGCGGTCTTGGTCTGGATTCACGGCGGTGGATTCAGCTATGGGACTGTATGTCGTCCTTTCTCCCGTTTTCCCTCGCTTATTGGCAGTAGCTGACCGCACCGAGCTCAGAGTAACATCGACTCATACTATGGTACCACGCTTGTTAAAGAACATGACGACGTCACGGTTGTCACCCTCAACTACAGGATGAACATCTTCTCACATCCGTCGGCACCTCAACTCCTAGCGAAAGGAGGTGCCCAAAACTTTGCTCTCCTCGACGTGTTTGCGGCAATCGACTGGGTCTACGCCAACATCGCCAACTTTGGTGGAGATCCCAACCGTATCACGATTTTCGGGCAGAGTGCTGGTAGTGCAGCCGTCGACGCGTATTCATTTGCCAATCCGGACACTAAGAAGGTAAAAGGACTCATTGAGATGTCTGGAACGTGTGTAGTTGGCTGCCACTCGCAATGGAAGGGCCACTGATATCAAGTCCTAGGATCTCAGGCAGGCCTGGAATTGGCATGCCCCCCGCTTCCTCAGCGTGGAAGGCCGTTGCTGAAGCTTTGGGATGTGGTGGCGAGGCGTCTGCTCAGCAGTTTGACTGCATGAAGGCCGTTCCGGGGCGTAAGCTCCAGGATGCAGCCATTGCTAGTGAATCATCCTTTAACATTGTCGTTGACAGTAAGTCCTCATTCGATGATTCCACTCTTTGCACTCGCGCATATGATAGATGTGACCATTCACTATGATACCACTGCTCGTGCTGCTGCTGGCAAGTTCCTCAAGGTCCCTCTCATGATCGGCTCAACAGCTGAAGAGGCTGACATTTACACCTACCCGACTCATTTAAAGAACTACGGCGGTGTCGTTCCTGGAGTTTTTCAGATGCAAGCCGATGCTGCTACGCTGGTGCGTGGTCACAGCGCTCTCCCAATAGTGAATTTACCAGACTTCAGCTCGGATTCACCTGCCCTGCCGGTGTTACTGCTCAATACCGTCTCCGCGCCGGCGTTCCAACCTGGCGGTATCTCTATCAGGGTTAGTAGTCTCCATCTCGCGACAGCTTCGTCAGTCCTGACCACTCGTGTTGCAGGCGTATTCCCAAACATCTCCATCGACCAATACCTACGCGCCTACCACGCCGCCGACATTCGAATGGTGTTCGGCACCTACGTCAATTCCAAGATACCTCCGACGCTCGACCAAATCGCCCTCTCCAACCACATGCAAAGGGCCTGGGTCGACTTTGCCAGGAACCCTGCGACTGGGCTTGTCTCCAGCGGATGGCCGAGGTATGATGGCACGGGTAAAAACTTGGTACTTTTGGGCAACAAGGTAAACGGGGAGGAGCAAGTTTTACGAACGGAACATTGGTGGATAGGCCATGTACAAGTCAAAGGCAGACCCAGCTGGGGGCGATTACGGCGCAGCTCGGGCAGTTGCTTGTGTAGAGTGGCAACATGGAGAGTTTGAAGGGTTACTTTGGAGCATAGCCACGCGCAATATCCATTTCTGTCTCTACTTGTTTGCAAGTTCCACAGCAGTGAACTCATCCACAGAAAAGAACTGCCATTTCGGCCCATCGTTTTTAAAGGTTGGAGAAAAGAGACTTCGAGACATGAAGCACATACACGAGGTTCTCGACCCGCTGAAGACCCGCTGAAGATTGCGACACGAGCCAGGACTCAGACAGGATGGTGCTCTTCCACCTCTGCCAGTGTTTTGAGGCCGTCTAGTCGGAAAACCTCATTCACAGAGGGACCGGCCGTATCTATCACAATACGCCGAAACGTAATATTTGTCCATTAAGGCTTCTGCAAAGGCTTTGCAAACCAGGCGAAGTTCAAGGACGTCCCCCAGTGCCATCTTTTATGCACTGTGAACAGACGTCAGGACCACGATCAGGGCACTCGCCGCTTCTGCAATCACCGACAGCAGTTCCAGAGGTAGATCCGTTATCGTCGCCATGGTACGCGCTCGAGCTGGTCTAAGATCGAGAATTCTCAGTTCCCACCCAGATTCCAGGCTGACTCAGCGAGATTGAGCGCCCGTCTGTTCGCGACAGTGTCATCGAATGGGGAGTATCTTCGTATCCTTGAAACATAGTAGAATCACGCTAATAGAAGTCTTCGTCTACTCTCCTGTGATGTGTCGCTGGTGAATGTACTAGCGTCTCCGTGGCTGCATAAGGCCAAAATTTTGAGCTTTACATGTATCAATCATGGAAGGAGCGTGTGCGTCCTGGGAGGGGCTTCGCTCAGGGTGCCGGAAGATCATTCAGAATTTATCCACGAGAGACTCAAAGCTTCGGAGAAAAGGGCAGAAGAAACCGCGGGGGGGGGGGGGGGGGGGGGGGGGGGGGGGGGGGGGGGAGAGCAGAGGCTACTATTGGATACAAGTATTTATACGATTATAAAGCGAGTTATTGTACGAAATCTCACCAGTGCTCTCCTCATAGCCTTGAACTTTCCGGGGAGCTTGCCACTATCCAAAGATCGGACAAGTTCCTGGAGCACGTAGCTTGGTATCTTTAAGGTACACAGTCATGGTGATCGAAGCCTTCGTTTCCTCTCCCTCGATGTCACCCTTGATGAAGAGGGGGATGCTAAAGGCGCCTATCGAGAATATGTTGTAATGATGAACACACGGGGAAGGACCTTGACGTACCTCCGTGTGATCCTACATCCCGCTTCACGGAAAGTGCTGTTCCTTTCTTCCCTTCCTCCCTCTGGTCCGGGTGCGCTGCCTCCTGCATCTCAAGCAGCTCTTCCAGAGCGTAAATTCTTGTCTTGGCGATTTCTCGAGGAAGCAAAGATTTCGTAGCAGAGAAGAAGACAAGTTGTACACCTGTCATTGGCGATATGCGGCGCCCCGGTGAAGCAGTTCTAATCGAGGAATGTTAACTGGGAACTAGTCGCAACTCCTCGAGGACTCAGGGTCCATACCTGCCCCATGTGCCTTGGCCTAGACTTGGGGTCGCCGAGCAAAGCAACTTGTCGTTTTTGTGGAAATACTGGGGCTGGCAGGTGAGCATGCCACTCGATTCCGGGAGCCCTTTCGTATCCCTGACTAAAGATGATATCAGCGACGCGTTAGGGAGTACTGGCAGGCAACGTACTCTCAAAGTCAACTCTGATCGAATTACCGCCAGGAGCTCCGAATGGCAAAGCGAGGAGAGGCCCAAGTACGATTGCATGCATGCTGGAAATGGAGGGCGAGTGGCTGTTTTAGAGCCTTGCTTTTGTAGGCGCGGTTGACAATAGAACAGGCTGTAAAGCATGGAATCATGGCAGCGACTGTGACCTCTCGTCACCATAACTACTTCAATGTCAATTCGCGTCGTCCTGTGTACGTTGTAGTCCACAGCGAAGAACAAGAGAAAGAAGGACCACCGTCCCAGAACAAACCATATGTGGGCGAGTGTGGGCGCTTACTACCCTTGTAGATTTTGATCCATGCGCTTCATGCATTTCACATCCTTGCCAAACGGGCCAGGCGATGGATGGTACCAGGCGCATCTAGCCTGAACTGAAGACCTAGTGGTGGAGAGGGATACATTAAGAATATCTGAGGGGCAGAGCAAATCCATGGGCCCCGGAAACTATAGGCGAACACTGGAGTGTCGATGTGTCTCAGTCGTCCAATAAGCACCTATTCATCAAACCTGTAGCCACATACACGACGCTGAGTATTAGAGAAAGCTTAACGTTCTAGTAATCATTTGCGAATATATATATAGTAGGGGCTTAGTGCAATCGTAGGTATGATATGTGTATCCGACTGTCATGCGTTGACGTTCTCAGCGTGTGTGTGTGTTAGCCTCGCTGCTGTCTAAGTCGCGACAAAGCGTCACCGAATGGGGAGTAGCCTGGTGTCTTTGAGATATACGGTCATGGTAATAGAAGCGCTTGTATCCTCTCCCGTCAGACACGGCCGCTTGTTAGGAGAGGGAGAGTGAAAGAGTCTGTCAGGGAGGACAAAAATTAACAAACGGGCGATCCGTGGGGTAAATTGCACGCATACCTGCGGGTGCTCCCGAATTCTCCTTTCTTGAAGGTGCTTTCGTCCTCCCTTCGGCCATCAGTTGGGCTTCCTCTTGCATCTCAAGAAGCTCTCTCAGAGTGTAGAGCCGTGTCTCTGCAATCTCCCGAAGGTGCAGCGGACTTGATTCCACAAAGAGAGTAAATTGAACGCCAGTCATTAGTGATATACGGCGTCCTTGGATCTCCGTTCTGGTAACACGAATATAAGGAGCCGGTTAGTTTCTGCAAGAAGGATCTCGGGGGATGTAATGCTCACTTGCCCCATGAACTCTGGTTGAAGCTTTGTCCTGGAGCGAACGTCGGTCGCGCTCGATCATGTATGTGATGGTATTCGGGTTGGCAGGTGATTCGGTCGCTCGGGACAGGGAGCCCGCCACTTCCAGACTTTTGAGCAATTGGTTAGAGGGGGTGCTGGCCAATCGAAGCGAAGCAAACATACTCTCGAAGCCAACCTTTGTCGAATTCCCACCCGGAGTGCCGAACGGCAAAGCAAGGTAAGGCCCAGATAGGTGAATGGGCATGTTACGGATATAGCAATGGGTATAGATGTAAGTCAGGGGTTAGAGAAAATATGAGATATAACATATATAATCGTCTTGATTTAGCTTTCCTTATGTACCTCCCGAGGACGCCAAAGCTGTTGCATCTAGAGCGTTCGGTACATATATACCAGCAACACCTGCGTTGGAATGACTCCAACAGGCGCGCCACAGGGGCTACCTACCAGAGTCAAGAATCTGACAGGAAGCTTGCAGGAAGAGGTCATGGGACCTGGGGTTCTCCTGCAAGTCGTTCACATTGAGTTCATGATTGGATAAACCCTTCCGATCTTCATGGGCAAAGACCTATCGGAATGAAGCATAGGGTTAACTTGAATGCATGCTGCATTATTTTATTGACTCACCGTAGTAACAGCTGCTGTTGAAGATACATAGCTTCAGCGAACATACCTCAAGGCTAAGTGGAGGAACTTTGCCCCTGCGACGCGTAAACTGTGCCGAGCTTCTTGACATGCGACAGTCTCGGCCAAGGCCAGATTCGAAGGTGCGCCGAGTCGCGGAGACTCATACTTATTCATCATCCTTCTTTTGGGTTCTGAGCTTTCCGAATTATAACCCAATGAAGAGGCGTTCATGCACAATCCGTTGCGTAGATAGGAGTGGGCGCTTATCTTTCCAGATATTCTGATCCGCTCTTGATGGTAGTCACATGATAGATGCTTCGTGTCATTGGGCTTGGCACTGGGCTCGACAGCGGTGGACGACGTCCGGGCTACCTTCTGCCTGTTCCTGCTCGATTTCTATCGCTCACTTCACGGTTTTCACCATCTTTTCTCTCTCCCTTCTAGCCTCTGCTTGGTTAGCTTAGGGTGCACCTTTCTTCAAGCTTCCAAGGGCAATTATCTCCAAAATGTTGTCGGGATGCTGGAGCATGCTGTCGATATACCTGGTCCTGGCGAATGTGCTGTTAGTAGTGGGGTCGCAGCACAGGATGGTCCTGTGAACATTAAAATTGGGAACAACACCATCGAACGGGTGCGTAAGGACTCGGAACATATGGTGGAATTTTGTGCTAAAGGGGCTTGCAATAGACTGTGCAACTCAGGACCCATTCGATGCACCCTCCGTACATTGACCAGGATCTTCAAAATCGGTACGTTCACTCCAATTCACTCGGGATATAGTCTGATCACTATGCTCAGCTGGTGGACTTTGGTGCCGATGCCTATGTTGTGCGTACACTCTTGACGTAGGAATAGGCGTGTGTACTGAAACAATAGCTATCTAGAACACGATGATTGAAACATGTCCGTTTGACCCAAAACAAGCCATCGCAAGTGGTAAGGACACCCTCTCAACGAAATCTCGCGAAACCTGACTGTTTATTTTCCCTCAGGGCTGGCTCTGGTCGCGTCTCGCTTTGACGGCAGCGAACTGGGTTATTGAAGTCGAGTTTAAGGTGGATAATCTCTAGGCTTAAACTCTGGGTCTCAATCTCACCTGTTATAAAGGTCTCCGGCGACAACTCCCACCTCTACGGCGATGGATTAGCCATGTGGCTTACTTCAGACAGGGCACAAACCGGATCTGCATTCGGGAACAAGGAAAACTTCAATGGCCTGGGTATCCTGCTCGACACGTACGTATCGTTTCGAGTCCGGTGGCATTCCGAAATCTTATCTTTCGCAGATACTCCAACTCTCGACATTCCTATGCCTTCCCCGAATCTCTGGAGTCCGACTCGACGGTTCAGTCCCTTTCGACCATGGGAGTGACGGTGACAAGCAAGTCCTCGGTGCCTGCTCTGTACGTCTTTAAACCCTTTCTGCTGAAGCGTAGCCACTCATCTTTGAATCATCCAGGCCAACTTCCGCCGAACGAACGTCGCCACCAAGCTCAAGGTGACCTACGTCAAGAAAGAATTCCTCGATGTCAAAATTCAGTACAAGGCCTTTGACGAATTCACCGACTGCTTCCAACTTCGCAACGTCGAATTGCCTCCCAACCCTTTCATCGGTTTCTCTGCTGCCACAGGCCAAGTGTCAGACAATCACGAGTAGGTTTGATTCACTTCTCTGCCTTGGAAGTCCCCTAATCTCTCCATCATAGTATCGTATCCATCACCACCTACTCTGCCATCCTCTCCCCACCTGACATGCCCCGCAACCAGATGAAGAAGGGATGGGGTCTCTCCGGCAAAAGCACCTCCTCTGAAGAATCCAGCGGTACCTGGCTAGGCTTGCTCTTTAAGCTTGCTCTGTTCGGTGGTGTCTGTGCAGGAGGATGGTTCGGCTATAAGGAATACCAACGCCGTCAACGTTTCGGAATCGGCAACTTCAGCGATGCGCCTGGAAGTGCACGAAGCTATGCTTCAGGTCCTCCCAGTGCTATGAGCTACGCTTCCGGTGGCCCAAGCAGTGCTGGATACGCACCCAGTTCTGCGGGCGCTTACACTACCACAGGTGGAGCCTATACGCCGAACAGTGGTGGTGCTTACACCCCGATGAGCGGTTACAGTGGGTTTGGAGGACCCCCGTCTGCTGCCGGATCGCCTTATGCTGGACCCCCTACTGGAGGCAGCAGCTATCTCCAGCCCAACTCTGCATACGCTGGCCCTCCTTCCGGTTCGTCGTGGCGCAGCGGACCTGGGAGCCCTGCTTACAGCGACTACGCGATAGCAAGCGGCAATAGATGTAGCGGTAACGACTTTGTGACGATGTTGTACGCTTTTGCGCTATGTAGTATTACACCTCATGCCTAATCTGCACCTACCTTTACCTCTTTCCTCCGTCCACCGTTGAGCGCAACGACGTGCTCAGGAATGTAGGAATGCTGATACTATTGATGAGGCCTGACTGATCCACATCTCATGGATTGGTGATACACTGATACAATCAAGCGTTGCAACGCCAGGCGGTTTGTGAAAGTCCGAGTTACAAACTATCTACTTGCATGAGGATTGAGAGAAAATGCTACACTACAAAGATGTCTACCTACGAAATATGTACCTACAAAGATATAACACAACAGTATAAGGTCAACTAAGCCAGAAAAACAAGGATCTCCTTGACCCCTTCCACCGTTTGGATGGACGAGAGTGGTTCCATCTTGCAACCGAGGTGGTATGGGTCCATGACCGGGGGGGTGTATGCACGTCTGCCACAAATGTGGGGCTGACAAGAGCACATGGAAGCAACAGGGGAAGAAAGAAGGAAAAAGAAGAAAGCCAAAACAACGATACAGAACTATATAACTACAGCTAATGAGATGCGGAGACTGGGACACTATGCTACTGGTAATGCTACGTAAAAATGACTACTGCTACTAAGGAGAGATTGCGCGGGCATGAATCGTGAGGGGTACTATTGCTACGGTGAAAGAGAAAACTACTGCTACTAAGAGGAGAATCCAGATGCAAGACAGAGGCGAGAGATAGCGAGACGAGTCGACACGAAAGAGATAAGGGTGGGAAGGAGGTGTGAACGAAGAAGTAGGGGACGGAGGTAGTGTGTTGGGATCGTGGAGGGGAGCGGACAACAAAAAAAAGCGCGTGAAAGAATCGTGAATGTGGAGAGAGAAGGGAAAAGGCATGAGGCCGCAGCAAGCCAAGTGGCTCAGACGCCGTATCGCTGAGACAAGCGTTCTTGGATAGCAGGCGGGAACATGGCGACCTGAGCCGCCCATCCTTGCGCATCGTGTTCTTGAATCCTTGGAGGAGAGTCTGGAACATGTTGTTCAGCTCAGGCGAAGGATGGTTCCATCGCACAATGGAGTTGCAGAACCACAGCAAGCTCTGAAGGCGATATTAGCAACAGGCAACTTGGACAGGAAAGGTTTGCGCATACCTTGGCAATACCGGCAGGGTTCGTCTGCACAAGAGTGCAGAACCCACGGAAGGCAGAGTCCTTCTCTTCATTGTCGCGGATCTCATATAGGGCTTGGCACCAGGCTTGAGCAAACTCGCCGAGGTGGGGAGCGACCAGTGATGGGTGCATCAAGCCAATACGGCCGATCGAGACCGCAGCATTCTCGTGCAAGCTTCGCGGTGCCTTGGGGTGCAGCAAGATGGGGATCAAGCGCGAGATGAGAGCATTGACCCATTGCTGGAACTCAGGTTCGTCTGTGCCCCAAAACCATCAGCCTAGCTCCGAATCACACAACCAGCGACAAACTCACCTCGGCCATAGCGCAAAGCTACCTCGCCAACACTCCAAGCTGCATTGTTCGAAGCGCTCACGAACTCGAACTTGGGCTCGGGGTCAAGTTGAAGGATCAACTCGTTCATGACCCCAGGCATATGTGACTTCAACAACGGGAAGCAGTTGACTGCCATATCGCCCACAAGGGCGTAGGCGGACTGCCTCACAGGCGCCTGTGGGTGCTTCAAGCATACCGTGAGGAGTTGCAGCAAGTTGGGGTTGCTCGAGGTAACCAAGTTTTCGAGACCCATGCCGAGGCCTTGGGTCAGACCGGACAGCAGATCAAGTGCAACGACAAGGAAGGACTTGTCGGGCTCTTCAAGCTCTGGGTTCTGTTGGAACTGCTGGTAGTCCAGAAGGGCCTTGTGGATAAGGTTGCAGCACCGCTCAAAGATGGGACCAGCATAGGGAAGGAACGCAGATCCCATCGCGATGGTCACGGAAGCGAGGCACTATGAGGGTGGAATTAGGGAGTAAATGAATGGAATATGAAATCAAGACGTACCTCGAGCAAAGGGATGAGGTCTTCATCGTCATCCTGAAGCTTCGACCATCGTTTGATGGGGTGGCATCAAGATCTCAACGTACGTTGGGTTGGCCAATGCACGACCAACAGCGTCTGCGAGTGTGCCAACAGCATCGTACAAGATCAGCATATTCTTGTGCTGATATTATCGAATGCAAACACAAGGTTGCGCAACACAGGTTCGAGGTAAGGGGCAAGTTCGGGACCGGCATCCTCTTCGAGAGTGGCAAATGCACTGCATCCTGCTTCTTGGACTCGCTTGTTGTTGTCGAGAACCATGCGAAGCAACTGTGGCACACAAATGAGAGAGGGAGAATATGAAAGTTACGTTGATATTACGTACCCCTTCCATTGTGGGGATGAAGTAGTTATTCTTGTGCTCTTCCGAAAGTGGCTGCGTGCACCAGCTGGCATAGCGACCAAGGGTCCAGCAAGTGATTGACCTCACGAGCGGCTAAAGTAAAATTGTAAGCGTGCGAAGGTGCCGGGGCTCAGATTAGATATTCACCTTGGGGTCATTAAGCATGTTGATGAGGTATGGAATGAGAGTCGGAAGGTGGGGTTCGATGGCCTCAATGCAACCTGTCCGCACGTCACAAAGTCAGACAATACAAAAGGAAAGACACAGAGCCTCATACCCTCAGCCATGGCACCCAGCGCAAGACTGCCGCTCTCTCGTTGCAGCCATTCATTGTTCCAGAGCTTTCCTTCAATGGGCCGAGGAGGTGGGGCGCAAAAGCTCTCCACCAAACCTGACTGCAAGAACGTCGAGGGCAGCAGCAGCGCACTTGCGGAGGTTCCACTCGGTTGACATCTCGTCAGCAAAATCATCATCATCGTAGGTCGTCGTAGTCATCCTCCTCATCCGAGTCGAGGATCTCCTCTCCGTAAGCACCGATACGTGGCTTGGGTGGCTCGGCCGGGGCTTCGTTGGCGTCGCGTTCGTAGGTGTGGGACTTGCCGCTGTAGTGCCTGGGCTTGATGTCTGTCTCCTTGTCTGGAACGTGAGAGTCGTCGACGTCTCCTTCGAGCCATAGCAGGTCGTCTTCTCCATAAATCATACAGTCCAGCAGCACTGGCGCCACCTTCTCCAACAAAGGCTGGAGGAAAGGAACGAGCTCTGGATCCTCTGCAAAGGTCAACCAGAACTCGCATGCCTCCAAGGCGACGTTCTCGTTCTTGTCTTTGGTCGAGTAGAGCATGTATTCTGCCACATTGGCCATTTCAGGCATGAGTTTGTCTGGCCTTGCTGCCAAAAGGAGAACAAGAGCCTGGCAGACGTGGCGACGGACGGATGGGTCGTCGTCCGAGGCGCGCTTGAAGAGACAGGCGATGAAGGCGTCAATGTGCGCGAAAAGCGACTGGCAGTTGATGGGCACAAAGTAGGAAAGACAGGGCGACCGCATGCGATCGCATTTTGGCTGAGGGGTGCTCGGATAATTGGAGGAATTTGGGGATCATGAAGTCCAGGGGACGTGAGCCACTGATTTCGACGTCCATTTTTCTTGGGTAGTCTTCACAAGCCTTCTCCAGAGCATTGAATGCCGCCTGTGCGCCACAGGTAGTTAGCATCGGGTTCGAGTGGATAGACGAGATGAACAAAAGGAAGCCGACAGTTCCTCGTCACCATCCATTTCCGTTCGACCGGAAATTTGGTATTACGAGGACGCTTGCGCGTTCGAGTCTCCAGGACTTGTGATCGTAACGAGATGAAAGTCTGCTCACCTCTTGCCTATCAACATCGGGCCCGTCCAACGCGCCAACGAGATGTTGGAGGCATTCTGGCCAGTTCCTAGGCTCCAAAACGCCGAGGAAGGTGACGATAGCCTGACTCGCTGCATTGCGAATCATGATCGACGAGTCCGTAAAGGCCTGCAGGGACGCCGCCTTGACAAACTCCGCGACCTCTGGTGGTGCTGAAAGGATGAATCGGGCATTATTCTTCAGCAAGAAGCCTGCAATTGTTCGTATGCGATCCTCCTCCTGAGGCAACGAGCTCAGGATGTACGCCAAATAGGCGATGTACTCTGGGGAGCGCGTAAACTGGTTGAGTTTCTGGTAGCAGCGACGACGTTGGTCGTCAGTATTGAATTTAGGGCGCCAAAAGACAGAAATCGGTGGCGTACTTCAGTGATATTACGCTGGGCAGTGTTGTTCACTGCAGTGGATTCATGGATGGTTTGCAGAATCTCCTGCAAGCCTGCTGGGTTGGGGGACCAAGGGGCCATGGTGGCGTGCAAATCGTGTCGTCGTCGGGTGGTTTGTCGACCACAGCTGGGCAGAAAATCTGAAGGAAATGGGCAGATGGAGGAAGGAGAAAAGGACTGAACCTGAGCCACAACTCAATAATCTTTCACCGTGAACCACCTCGACTCTTTGTGTACATCTGTTGATCGTCTATCAATCGTTTCGCTCACACGCCCCTGGCTGTTCCCGCTGGGCTATTCAGCCCCTCCGAGGCGCCGGATTCCTGTATCCTACAACAATTTTATAGCCTCAGCATACACTGCAATATCACCAGCGCTCTGGCTGCACCCTCCGCTGGGGTCGAGGCATCCCCATCAAACCGGGTACAAACGTGCCTCCCACCCCCTCCTTCTTCTCCACTGAGCTTCGATCGCTTGATTATCATTAGCACACCACGCTTCTGAACCATATACAGATTGTCTTGAATCTGCTTTCAGCAGGAGGTGTGAAAGAACTAATTTAAGCAGTGTGGGTGTTACTGTGACACGAAAACAGCACCTTGTGAGGAGATTAGCCCCGGTGAGACTCACGTTTCCGCCACACAGAGCGTGCAGATCCACCCTCTTCCTGAGCTTTTCATTGATAGCATCACCTTGTGACCTATTCCACCGAACCTGCCCGGACGCTGGCAAGGAAGAACACGATCTTTTAGTATCAATCCTACCGAGAAGCCCACTCTTCCGATCTTGACGTTCCCCGACAAGTCAGAAGAAGGCAGTTGGCTTATATCCGATGGATCCCATATCAGGATTATCGATGTCGAGTGATGGTCATTCCGTGGCTCCTAGCCTCCTGTGAATCCTGATGCGACGAACTGCAGAGGCATCAGGCTACTAGTCCTGTCGGCGAGCGATTCGGCTTGCTCGGGACGCGGGTCAGGCGAAGCCTCGTTGTCCCGGTCGAACTGGATGCATACCGGGGAGACTTGCATTGTTGCCGTTCATACTTGCGGAAGTTGCAATCCCAAATGAGACCCCTAGGCAATGAATGAGGGTGATTGCCGGAATCTGGAAACAGAAAATGCTCTTCCAATCCAACAAATTTCCATTCATCTAGATCTAATACTGGGAGACCATCAGAAGTGGTAAAAGGGGGTTGTATTCAGACATACCGTCTGTAGCATTCTTGTTCCACCCAATTAATGTCACGCAGGAACCGAGCAGCCGAATGAAGTGAGCGTTTATCTTCATTGGCATGCCGCTCAGAGTTTCACAGTCTGAGAATCGGTCGGCGTCTCACTTCTTGAGTTCGCACTGCTTTGCACGGCCGATGATGAGCCGCTCACCGCTTCAGGGCAAAACCCCGCCAGCGCTGGGTGAGGGGTGTTCACCGCTCGGGTTGCTCATGTATGCAGCCAGGAACTTCCTCCACTGGGCCTTTACTCGGGACGAAAGTGACCTGAACGCGAAGCGGTATTAGATGGATCGAGCAGGTGTTGCGGTAGATCAATCAAGTTCATAGACACTCACCTCCCGAGTGTTCTCCACCCGCTGCTGGTTTGAGACTTCCAACAGGGCACGCGACCTCTCCTCAACAACCTACAACGTCTGTCTTTCCAATCACATGCAGGGTAGGTGTTGAATAGCCGCCGGTCCATAGTTTATCCATTAGAGGATCATCTTTAAACTTGAATCCCTGAAACTGCAACACAGAACTCGAAATGGAGGATGAGGAGCCTTGCCATCCAACAAGGAAAGGCGGGTAAATCTCCGGTTTCTCGAGCTGAATGAAAAATGATACGGAGCATTCGTCCAGCATCAGTTCCAACCACCGCAAGAGGAATAAGCCTCGAGCTCACCAAAGCGGAAATGATAGCGGCAAAGGAAGCACCCTGACTGAACCCTAGCACACCATCAAATTTCCTCGTCATGAGCACCTCCCTGACCTTCATGATACTTTCCTCCAACCCTAGGGCTTCGTTCGATCTGCATTCCCTTTCCACCATGCCCTTGGGGTCAGGGATGGATCATCGGACGCAGCAATCGTAGCTTCATTAGCTTCAACTTCAGCTTTCAGGCCGCGTTCCTCCAGGCGATTTGTGTTGAACACAAGGTCGTGAGGTTGAAGAACCATCGGGGCGTCAATGAAGACTAAGGGCTCGTAGTCAGTGATCGTAGAGGAGGATGGGATCCCTTGGGAAGAGGGGACTGGAAACGCACCCAAATTCAACACCTTTCGCGGCCTCCTTCCTCAGAGCACCGATCTACGAAACATAATGTTAGTGGCAATCAGGAGGTCTACCCTGAGCAAAGGCAGCCATCGGCAGAAGCAAGTCTAGTCAACACTAGTTTTGCAATCCCAAGGCCATATACTAGTGCGATAGCAGGAACAACTGTAGACAAACTCTACTCACCCTCTTGCTGAATATGCTCGCATTCTGCGAGTACCTGGGAATCGAATGTGTGAGTGAGTTCCCTATGCAGAGTAGCATCCCTGGCCATAGAGCCAGGCTCAGGGCACCCGTCTACTACCAGCAACTCACCCATGCAGCACAAGAACAGTTTTCATTTTGCACAGAGCTCTTCTCGTAGCGCCTCCAAGAAGTCTTCCAAGTGCCAGTGTAACGGAAGGAGAGACAGAGGACCTCTAGAGTGACTAGTGACGCGACACCTTGATAAGCAACCGGAACGAGGGAAGGTGGCGGAACGGAATCAAGCAGCAATTCCGGCCGCATCACTGTAGGTCGCGTCGCGTCATGCCAATTGACCAAACACCTTGTTCAGCAGCACGATAGCATAATGTTAGAAGCACTTTGTAACTGGGAAGGAACCCAGGAGGGAGAAGCACCTTCTTCAGAAACTTGTTCAACTGAGATCATATTGGAGGAAGAGCGCACAGGCGAATGGAAGTCACGGTGATCACAACACGCTCTCTGAGCATCTCAGTATTCGAATTTCGAAGAAAGGCCGTCCAATAAAGATTATAATTATACATTTACAATGTCCGCTATTCTAATCCGACTAAGGCACTAACCCTCTACTCTGAATACACGTCTTCCTGCACTCTAGGCTTCATGCTCTCCATCACGGTGCTGACCCGCTCATACACAGCGAACACGATGGCTTGGCCAGGTGCAACACGCAGAACGCGAGGCGTGATGCCCTTATAGAAGGACTTTACACCTTCGTGTTTCCACATATCTGCTGCGATGGCAACAATTCGTTGGAACGCCGACTGGCCAGGGACTGCAGTTGCTTTCTGTAGACCTGTGCGACAATGTCAATAGCTGCAGAGAGTTGCGCAGGGGGTAGTAGAATACGCACGAGTCTTGATGGTATCAATCGGAGCGTTTGAGAAGGGCCCCATGGCACCGGAGATGAGGCCAACAACATATGCTGGTACGAGGGTAGTTCGACTAGATCAGGCTGCATTCTGAGTGCGATCTTCTTGATTTCCTGGTAAGCCGTAAAGTTAGCACCTGCGTTCAGAATAAGCGCTCTGCTGAGATCATGTCCGCTGAAGACCGACCTTGATTCGTTGCTTGCCTCAGAGCTGTTAAAGATACGCCACGATAGAGGGTTGCAAAGCCCTCCTCCCGTACGATGGTATACACCGCGTGGCGGTGCGTTTCGGTATCTGGGAGCCTCCAGTGGGTCGGCAAGGAGTGTTGCTGGGCTTGCAGACGAATCTTTACTACTTCCATCGGGGTCACAACAGCGACTGCCTCAGTGACACCCAGCGCCTAGTCCGGCTATGGTTGGTGTCAGTATACACAGAACCTGGGGGTGTAGATAAATCACGAACCGACAAAGATTCCACCAGTACTCGTCTTCCCAGTCGCCTTGTCTGCCAAGAACCCTCTGTAGGCTTCGAAACTTGCGAAGCGAATGGCCATTTTGGGAACGATGCCTGAGAGAACGGCGCCAAGTCCTTTGTACAGAGCAAGTGGTGTTTCGCGCTTCACGATGATCGCGCCGGTGGCGAAGAAACCTCTTGGCTTCGTCTGAGAGTCCATTTATGGTCAATCCTCTGCAATACGGCGCGGAGCGTAAAATCAACTCACCCCAGGCACCAGACCCGACTTCGAAAGTTGCATTCGAACCTTGATCGTGTCGAGAGGCTGGCATGCCAGCTACTGGGCACAACATTGCTGAGGTCTCATCCAACGAGCATTGAAAACGGCTAGGTACTAACCGCTTCACAAGCTCCAGCTATACCTCCAGCAGCGATGTGGGTGGCAACGCCAACGGGTTTCTTGTTAGATCTCGACATCGTTGTGCGGGGAAGATCAGGGTAGGTGGGTCGGAAGGGAGAAGAGATTGGACAAGGAGAGAGCCAAAAGTGACTCGACTGGTATGTCGGGAGTATATATGCCTGACTTGACCCCTTCCGGGAAATAGGAAGGCCTGTGGACGGCCGAAGGAGCAATGTGGAGGGATTGACCTTTTGCCCCTGATTATGCACGCGACCGGCTATGACGAAAGTCACGGTCGTGAACCATCGCTGCCAGCCTCCAAGTCCAATCCCAAGTCCAAGTTAAGCAAGGCTCACGGAGCTAGGAGCACTTGGCTTTCCGGTTGTGTATGTTCGTAGCCATGTGAATTGAAAGGACCGGAGAGCCGCCTTCAAAGCTCGAGACCATCCTTCTGTTCCGTCCGCGTTTTATCCGTGACGCACGTTGGCGACAGAATCGCGAAGAGGGAGAGAGAAGTTGATTGACCGCTTACGCTAGCTGGCCAATGCATTTGCGACAGATGAACGAGATAATCTCGACGAGGGAGAAACTTTCAGGAACGGAGCAGTGCAGGAGGATCTGTCGAAGTGTTTTGCCTGTGATATTGGTGACATTTCGATCCGCGTTTCTCGGAATCATGACTTATCTAGCAGAGCAGGGTCATTAACTAGTTCAGGCATATGTCTGGGATGGGCTTTCCACCGGATGAAGGTGGAAAAACTCCTGGTCAACATAGCACCTGCACTAATACATTATTATTTTTTCATTCGACATGACACATGCTGCATTGACAAGGCTGGCACGGTTTTCGTGTGGTCCTCTCTGCAGAAGGCTCTGGTGTGAGTGGCTCGGACAATTAGCTGCCAGCGCAACCGTCTTTGCTCGACTTGGGCTTCCTTCAGAGAGGACCTTTGTTTCTGCACCAGGGTCTATGCATTCATCTCATAGCCGTGGTCGCAGTAGGGGCAGCGTATAAAAAGGACATTTATATGTTTTTATTGAAGCTTTGCGCAGCTCTCGAGCGGATAGCTCAGGAGCAGTGAAAAGGACAAAATTCGGTCGGTGGTTGCTCAGCAAGCTGAGGTTCCTTGTGCTCTGGCAAAACTAGGTCAATGCTCCGGTGTTTGCCCACCTGTGCCTGGATTTGTCTGAATTGTGAAGAGCCCAATGCCCAAGTTTCAACTTGATGCAGGGTTGATGGTGGTCAGGAAGAAACCGTTGGGGCGGAGCTGATGCGTCCCAATTGACCCACATGGGTTGCCTGAGATCGGCCGTGCTTCGGTGTCTTCCAGGGCCTTCCTCATCTTCTATGTCACTGATTGAGCACGATAACAGCTATCATGCTCATATCGAAGGGTTCAGAGGATGCCTCGAGGTGGATAGAACTTCCTATCGCGTAAAGCAAAGGGTTGAGTGCTGCGCCGCGCTGCTTCAAAGAAGTTGCGCAAAGACCAAAGGAGGCTCAAGAAAGACTGACCTTGCGGGTTTATGCCTACAGGCTGATGGGTAGCAAGTGGTCGGTAGTCAGGCTTTCGGCTGTTGGTCAAAGACTCTCAAGAAAAGGGCTAGAAACGCATGGTACGGCGGTCAAAACTCACCCCGATTCAAATCTCACAGCGAATTTGCAATGGGACAAATATTAGCAAGCACTCCAAAAAAGGCTGAGCTGAAATATTGATTTTCCCTGCATATATATGGACTGCGCTCGAAAAAAGCCACTCCCTAGTCCCTCCTTCACCCGTTCCTCTGCCTTGAAATTGTCTCCCGCCCAGGACCAAAGGAAAACTCTGTTTTTCTACCCGCTGTTCGAACATTAGTCGAGTTGGAAACGCGTCGAGCGTCATCTGAACACATTTCGCTGGCTGGGTTTCCTCACTGTCTGCCACTGTTTCAGTGACCTCTTGTCTTTGTCTTCCTCGCCCAAAAGTCGCGTTACAAGCAGTCAAACTCTGGAATGTCAGCAAACTTCGAGAACGCGACAGCAGGCGCGGTCGCGTCGTCTTCGGCGCCAATGAGCATCGTAGCTGGTGGACCCGTACGCCGGGAGAAGCAGCGCTCCATGAGCAAGAAAGGGACCAAATATCTTACTGGTATGTGTGCGAGCAATCTCCTTTCGACGCGTGGCAAAAATTGAAGCGTCGTCTCAGACTGGGCAGCCATTCACGGACTGTCTCCGACAAGGGAACAAAAGGAAGCGCTCGTCGTAGGTGTAAAGGTAGGAAACTATACCAGGATTACCGCAGGTACAAACCTAAAATACAGTAGGCGATTCCAGGACATGACTACTATGAAGTGCGTCACGTAGCGCAATGGTTCGCCTCCAGGCGACGTCAAGCCAGGAAGGAGGCAGCATCTCCTGCCTCTGGTAGCCCTGCTCCTCCGGCTGCCTGCTCAGACCTGGCGACAACCTTGTCGGCAAAACAAATCAGCCATCTACAACTCCTAGCCGCCAGTACTGCCTTCATTGATGATAACATCTTGGGCATCTGGGCAGAGCTTTTCAAGGTCGAGAAACAGGTCTTGCAGACATGGCTTCGAGATACAGCACCAATTCTGCCTCCCACACCGATCACACCAACGCACCCTGCTTGGGTCCCTGCAGGACTCTCAGAAGCCGCGTCCCGAATGGGGGTGTCAGTGGAGCAATGGCGACATACCCTTTCCAATGAAGCCTCTCACCAGCGCCTGCCGACACCGGCTGCAACGGCATCGCCAGGTCCAGAATCACCACTGTTGACGCATGCTCAAGTCACCAGGCCTCAGTCGCGTAACGCCGGTACACTGCTGCCTGTCGCACAACTAGAAGCTGTCCCGGTCGAGCCAGTAAGCTATCTCATTCTCCGCCGATTCATGCGCTGTCTCCTAACGATTCACGGCATAGATCAACCCTCGTCCTTCTGTCCCTGATCCCATTCGCGATGCTCTCCTTCAAGGGATCAAAGAAGGGTCCAGTACATCTTCGCAAGCACATCGCCCAAAAACGACTGCGGAATTCAATGCATTCTGGAAAACCTTCGAACCAAAATTGAATCGGGTGGCTCAAGCCCTTGACCTTTCCCAAGCAACATGAACACCGACTTCAGCCCTCAATCTTTCTTCGCGGACTCCCGCACCTCCGACTTGATGACCTCGTCCAGTCTCTCAACGATACCATTACAGTCCAGCCTATCGTCTCTTTATTTCTTGTTGTTTATTAGTACACTTGCTATCCCCTGCTCTCGATTCTCATTTTCATTCATTGCCTCCTACACTCGCAGCATAGTATCAGCCAATCTTCTTTCTGTACCATTATCATTCACAGAATCCGCCATTTGCATCCAGCATCACGTCTTCATTCATGTTCATGTACATAATTAGCCATTCATACAATACCACAGACCATTAATCACGGATTAATACAGGCACAATACGAAGTAAGATAGCTGCCGTACAAAAAGTTCAATGTACCTGAAGCGTCTGACGCTTCGCTTCATTCGTGCGGAACAGACGACTCAAACACGCCATTCCCCAAAAAAGTCCCAATCCCGCTCAACGAAAGCCACCATGTAATCGACTGTGGTGCCGCCTTCCTCTTCCTCTTCCTCGTCGTCCTCGCCATCATCAGGAATGCCCTGGTCCTGGTCAAAGAGGTGGATCACAAGGCACCTCCCTTATACCGCTTGTAAGATCCTCAAAATCACCTTCGTCTACCCCTTCGACTGCACAAGCTTCTTTCGCTGCCAGGGTAGCAGCTTCAGCATCTTCAACATCGTCGCAGTCGCCTAGCGCTCGGGTGAAAAGCGTTGTTCTCCTCTTCCAACAAACTCCCCCAGTCGAAGTGCCCTTTCTGGATGACCATATCGTCCAGTGAACGTTTTTGGTTCGCTTTGCGAAGCATCGCTTCTTCGACCGTATGCTCAGATACGAAGCGATAGATATGGACGTCTCGGATTTGGCCGATACGGTGCGCTCTGAGTGAAACGTTAGGATTTCTTCTACCACGCGACATAGTAGACCACTCACCGATCCTCGCACTGGCGGTCCATCTGTGGATTGAAGTCGCTGTCGTAGAACACGACCGTATCTGCCCCAGTCAAGCTATTGTCGTCAGTTAGTGATATAGGTGCATTCGAATACTACACTTACTTGATCCCTACTCCTCCTGACCGGGACGATGCGATGAAACAGAAGACGCGCTGATCAACATTGAACCTCTCAGTGACATACTGTCGGTCTTCGATCTTGGTTGAGCCATCGAGCCGGAGATAGAGGTAGCCATGAAGGCTGAGAAAGGTCTCGAGGATGTCAAGCACTCGCGTCATCTGAGTGAAGATAAGAACACGATGGCCTCCCGCCTTCTTCTCCTTCAAGAGCTCCGCAAGGCGTTGCAGCTTCCCACAGTCGAACTGTAGGAGCGTGGGGTCAGGGAACGCGATCGACAGTTTGACTGCTGCCCGGCGGAGTACTCGATCGCATGCCTGTGCAACAGGCTGGATACGCCGTTCCTGTTCTGCCAGTGCTCGCAGTGGAAGGTCACGTGCCAGTACAGCGGGAGTAGCGAAACGCGAAGCGGTCGATGAAAGGGGCCATCTGCGCCTCTCTGTCTGAGTACGACTAAGATAGCAGCATTGGTGGGATGGATGTTATCCAGGTATCCTGAGCGCTGGTTGATACAAGAGAGGGGAAGAAGTGGTTCATAACAGCGCTTCGCGCAATCCATGGCTTCCGTGCAGATAATCGAATCCGGCCGTTGACACCGTGAAAGGTTGAGGGAGTGAATCCGAGACCATCGTGCTCTTGATTGTTCGAGCTCCAGCCATCGGGTGTAGAGTCGAAAACCTGCCATTGTCCGGGTGTTCTTCGGCGGCGGCTCCGCAGGAGGTTGCCCAAAGAGGGCAGCTGGGAGGTGGCATCAAGGCTACGCCGCCGCTCGCTTGCAATACGGGATTCGGACTGCGAGCGCACGAATTGAAGGCCCATTGCGTCAATGGAAGGTAGGTCGCCCATGCCATCGCACCATCGCTTGCGAACGAGGAGTTCCTTGATTTCGAAATCTGCGATCGCGGATTTGGACATGGCGAAAGACGTGACGATTGGCCTGACCTCGAAAAGGTCTGGGTGGTTGCACACCTTGCGAAGCTGCATTAGGATGTTGGCGATCTTGAGATAGACGCCAGAGTGAAGATCGTTCTGTGTCTGGGCTCGCGACATGAACTCGTCGTAGAGAAAGCGCTGTCGTTTGGACAAGGGACATAAGACAAGGTGTTCGAAATTTGCTTGGAAGCTCCTTTTCGACATCGCGCTTGAGCCTCCGTAGCAGGTATGGACGCAGAACGGTGTGAAGCTTCGAAACCCTTTCCAGTGCTTCGGATGTTTCAGCCTCTCCCATCTCAATCGCCTTCTCTAAAGGGTCTGAAATGAATGGTCAGTATCCGCTATTCGGAAGGTCAAACTGAAACTTACTCGAGAACCAGTCACCAAACTCCTTCAAGTTGGCGAAATCCGATCCAGACATCAGAAACTGAAGCAGAGCCCATAACTCCGTCAGATTGTTTTGCAATGGCGTTCCGGTCAATAGAAGACGCCTGAAGGACCGAAACATCAGAAGGGTGTTCCATCGCTGCGATCGAAAGTTCTTGATCATATGAGCCTCGTCGAGGATCATGTAATACCAGTTCCGGCGCTTGAATAGAGCCTGGTCGCGGGCAGCAAGGGTGTAGGATGTTATACAGACGTTGAAGCTGTGCTTGTCTGACCAACCCTTGCGTAGTTCTTTCCGCCGTTGCGGTGAGCCATGGTAGCTCAAGACCTTGAAACCAGGGAGGAACTTCTTGAATTCCATTTCCCAGTTGAGGAGGACACTGGTCGGTACGACCTAGCAACCATTAAGCCCGAAATCTGTCTGGGCAGCCTGAAGCAAACTCACAATAAGATGAGGGCCCCATATCCCGCGGTCGCACGCCAAATGTGCCAATAGAGCGATGGTTTGAATTGTCTTCCTAACAAATGATTAGTCTGAAGTTGTTATGATGGGGCTAGAACCTACCCCTAGACCCATTTCGTCAGCGAGGATACCGTTCAGATTGCTTGGTGTGCAGATTCGCGAGCCACTCTAATCCTGCCTGTTGGTAGGGCCGCAGAGTTCCCCTGAGTAGTGCTGGTGGTGAAACAGGTTTAGAAGGATTCCACTGGACAGGCGCAACAGCGTACGGCCTGAGATATTCAGGTATCCCATCAAGATCATCTCCGTTTCCACGTCGCTTTCTTCTTGAACTGAGCCCTCGAGGCTTTCTGTGGGAGCCTTGTTTGAGAGCGTGGCCTGCTCCATCTGCTTGGAAAGCGAACGCACGTCCCCTTCATCGTTACTGGTGTTATGTGGGTGATTGGGAGAATCTGCGCCTGCTCGACCATCCATGGGCTCGTCTGGAGGCACTTGCAATAACGAAGGTGACTCTCCGTTCATGGGATAAAGTGAGGGAGCATCATGACCGTTGGTCATAGCCTTGCCGGCCAAAGCAATCGGTGGCGGGGACGATGAGGAAACTCTGGTGCCTTTAGCTTCGGACTGGAATGGATGAGAGCTGAGGGCTGGTGAAGAGAGGTCCCGATATGGGGCTGTCCGAGCAGTGAAGAGGAGTTTCTCTATGGCATCAGTCTCTTCCTCCTCTTCATCCCCCTTGCTTAAATACTCGGACAAGCTATCGGCGATATGCTTGCCGTTGTTTGCCAGCAGCATGCTAGTTCCCATTTCCTCTCCCTCGCCTGCCTCAGTGGTTATGTCGCCGTCGTCATCATCGTCTGCATAGTACACCCCTTCAGAAGTTGCGTCTGCATCATCGTCGGTCTGAGGGCTCCCGCCCTTAGCTTCTTCGACCAGTTCTTCGTCGTCATCAGAATCACCTTCTGAAGGTGCATCCAGTCCACGATTAGACGAGCGAAACAGATCCGTCTGCTTGAGATGATAGGAGTTGACCCGATTGGGACAAGATGGCGTCAAGGTGCTCCTGCCCTCGTTTTCTTTCCTCTGCTTCCTCTTTCAGCCGCTCCTGTTCTCGAACATGCTGTGCAAGGGAATCAATCTCGGCTCGACCACTTCAAGGGTATAGGGACTTACGAACACTGCCTGCTTCCACGCCGCTACAACCTCCTTGATAGTCGACTTGGCTAGCGTCCGCAGGCGTTTCTCCTCCTGCAGTTTAGACTTGGCATTTCCTTGCGTTTTGAGCAGCCCAGTGGCCTTGCACGCAGGAAGCTACCTGCTTCGCGACCTGCTGACCAAAGGAGCCTTTCTTAGACCTCGATGGCTTAGATTTGGCAAGTGGCAATGACCGCCTCAACGACAGTGTCCCAATGATCAGTCGTTGTCCTGCTCGGTGGTTCATACGGGGTTGGCAAGGGGGTGTCAATGTCCAGCTTCGTTCCAAACAGAACGTCGGTTCCTGGAATAAACCGGCCTTCTAGGCGGAACGCATACTCTTTGTTTCGGAGGGCTGTCTCGCTTTGGAGCTTCTTGCGGTACGTTTGCCCGTTCACCTCTTTGCCACCGGTTGTCTTGAAGGCCTTGAGCATCTGAGTCAAAGATCCGTTGTAGAAAGGGGGAGGTGGGATCTGCAGAAAGTTTGTGTATGTCGGTGGTGGTTTGCGTATAGTCAAAGTGACTCGCTTGACATGCGTTGGAGGTAGGGAAATGTCTGTCGAAGGCTCCACCTGTGGAGATGGAGGATGAGACACTGGTGGCGGCCTCTTTTCTCGCCTTCTTCTTCCCTTTTTGAAAGCGTCCCTTGCGAGAACTCGAGGTAGGGGCGTTGCTAACCTCTCCGGCACATTCGAGCTGTTCTCCTTCCTGTCTGAGCCCGTCCTACTTCCCATGCTGACTACCTCTCGCTCCTCTTCTTCGCCGCTTGACAAGTCGGTTAAACTCGACAGATCAGAGTCAAAGCCAGCTACGTAAAGTAGCGCTGCGTCGGTATCATTCGAAGGTTCGCCGGCCGCAGGCGTAGCTGAACGCGTCTTGATTGGCTCCAGAGCACCAGGCTTCACCGTTGGTCGTCTCGCGACCCTGATGGACAAAGATTGTTCTGAAGGCGTTGACTTGGTGTCCGAGATACTCGAAGAAGCTTTCCCTGCTCGTTTTGGGACTGGAGCGCTCGCAGACGTCCCTGGGTGCATCTGAATCTCGGGCTCCAATTCTTCGCGATTCAGGAGCGCCTTACGCTTTCTCATGAGCCTTGCGGATAATGTCGCCGATCTCATCCTGGTAGACTTCGTCATGGACCTGAGGACCGATGGGATGGAACGCATGTCGGACTACTGCGTCAGCGAGTTTCTGCTCGCTCATAGCTTGTCGCGTCCGTCGAGATGAGGAGGACAGTGCAGCGTCGTTCAGGAAGAATTTCGTCTGTTTGAATCGTTGAAAGCCTTCGCTGTTGTCTTTTCGAGCTTCCTGATGAAAATAGGGTGTGAATGCGAGATCATGGCAAGGTTGACAACGACTTACTGCAGGTTGATAGTCTAAGATGCCCTTGACGTGGGTCATATGGTACCGTTCGCGAACCTAACAGCCATTCAGTTATGGAATACAGTGTCACTATGGGGTCGACATACCAGATCATCGTGTCGAGATAGGACCTGCTTCAGCTCTGCCTGCTTCTGTGCCAGCAGGACCCACTTTCTCGGTTTCCTCTTCTGGGTCATGGCTGACCTTCAGCCTTTTCCTTGGTGGAACCCTGATCGTCCCATTAGCTCGCAAAGAGCCTCCGCCACCAACGTCAGCGCCACTACGCGTCGACGTCGATTCCTCAGGCATGGTAACGTCGCGCTACGCAGTCCCTAACGCAGCCTTGGTCTAGCAAGATGGTAAACCTCAAGATTTACTGAAACAGCCGGCGCATTTGCAACGCGTTATTGCCGTGACGCGTGTTTGTCCTTCGACGACTGCAATTCGTGAAGCAGGATGCAGGAAGTTCGCCTCTAACACGAGGCGTAAGTCTAGATCTTGACAACGAGGTGTCGAGTTGACAGTGTTGGTAGCGGTGGAAATTGAATATTGGACTCTCGAGTGATTCCAAGCTCTTTGTTTGGTCACCGCCAAATATTTCGCGTACAAACAGGGGCTACATTGCCTATCATGGTCGTAGAACCGGGAGCAGCAAAAGTCAAGGCGAAAATGTCTTTTCAAAACTGATTGAGTTTTGCGTACAACCTGTAGAGATAGTGGTGTACAATGTGATAGTACCATACACGTAATAGATATACAAAGCAAGAAAGCGTAGATTCAGTCCGTTGCAAAGGTATCATCATGATGTTGAAGAGGAAATGTGCCAGCAGCTTTCCCTGAAGCAGGTTATGAGTACAAGACGAAGATGGAAGGGAAGCCCGATAGCATTCAAAGTGGTGGATAAACATGCCGATGGTCTTGTATATGTTCGGGCGTTGTCGTCGGGTACGTGTGGATTTCGAGCGGGACAGAGCATTCATGCACCGCGTGTCGTTGGACTAATGAATCATGGATGAAGAGGTACACTGGTGTAGTCGAAGTTGGGGAACTGGGGCCCATAGCGATCCTCAGTTGGCATTCCGTACGTGGCAGCAACGTTGTCTTCAGGATACCGGTCGAATCTGCAAAAGCGATGTTAGTCAAGGTACAGGGAGTATGAGCATGGAGCAACGTACGCGCTGGCATCGCCTTCCCCATTGATACGAGGGAGGTAGGGGAGAAGTGATCTCCCTGTTGGCAAGCTTGTCCCAGTCGACCTCTTTAAACCATGGATGGGCGAACACATCGCCCGCTCCATGGCGCAAGTTTCCGTATCGTCGCGAAGGGTCGCCTTCCATCAACTTCACAATGAGGTCGGTCGCATTGCTGTTGAACGCTGCTGGGAATCGAATGGACGTTGGCCCTTGCATAATCCTCTCATATAGTTGCATGTGGTTAGGCTCTGCTTGGTGGTAGGGCGGGAGGCCCGACAGCATTTCGTAAATTAGCACCCCAAGGGCGTACCAGTCAACAGACTTGTTGTAGCGTTGTTGACTGACAATCTATGACCCGATGTCAGGAAAAGAAACGACACGCAACAACGGCGCCTACTTACCTCCGGAGCGAGGTAATCTGGTGTCCCGCATAGTGTCCAAGCAGTTGTGGGACAGTGCTTTGCGAAACCAAAATCTGCAATCTTGATATGACCGTCGACATTGAGAAGGATGTTTTCTGGTTTCAGGTCGCGGTACACGATGTCCAGGACGTGGAGGTAGTTGAGGGCCAAGGCAACCTCTGCTGCATAGAATTTTGCAACAGGGTCGGGGAAGCGCTGAGGAGCAATCCAAGATCAGGATGCGTAGCGGGAAAATAGCGAAGGCCAACTCACATTCGATCTTCTGAGAAGCGTGAATAGCTCGCCTCCGGGGACAAAGTCCATGACCATGTAGAGATTGGAGGTATCTTGAAATGACCCCCCATAGATTGATGATAAATGGATGTTGAACGGATTCCAACATTGACATTTCGTTGTTGGTGTGCTCGACCTGCTTCATTTTGACGATCCGCCCTTTATTCAAGACCTTTATAGCGTAAAAACCGAAGGTTGTGTTTGCTTCGCACTGGTGTAGTACAGGTCAGTGGTGTGGTTGGACTGCTGAGAGCCGAGAAACCTCACCTAAATGGACGCGACCAAAGCTACCAGTCCCAAGCGTTCGCAAGATGTTAAAGTCGTTGAGCCTGTAGGCTCCTTTTGGCCGTTGAGGCCGTGCCGAGAACCTGGGCGCCTCGATGAAGCGCCCCTCACTCTCTGCCTGGCTAGTTGAGGTTCGGTCTGTAGATATCGACTCCCGGTGGTCAAGAGACGAAAGTGCTGAGAGCGCCATCGGATGAATCTGGGTAGCCCGCTGAAGCATAGCTAGATGACTGGCTGGGCATGCCCATATCCACGTTCATGCCCATGTATTCCTCGCTGTCTCCATGATGTGGTTGTTGGTGGTGATGGTGTTGGTGGCCGCCAATATGTGCGCCTATCTTTCCGGCCATTCGTCTAATCATGAAAGAGTCCAGTGCTGAAAATGAAGCTGCACAGCGAAAGGAATAGTATACAAGAAGGGGGGAGCAGACAGTGTGATTTCTAGAAGAGAGAAAGAGCCGTTTGTTTGCAATCGAATCTTGATTATGTGTCCATCACATCACGTCCATCAAAGCGTTTCGGACGTTGTTTGTGGGACCTCGAAGTCTATTCCTGAACAAAGGTAGCCATTTGTAGCATAAGAACGCCTTGTATTGCGAGCAGACTTTGGCAACCACGTCTTCTAGCACACAGGAAATCTTAGGGCAACAAGAGAGCACCCGTAGCTAAGTGCTAGGTGATGGCCCCTTTATCCCTATCGCAGGCGATGAGCCAACCGAAACGCATGAAGCTGCATCAGAAATCGCATGTCGGTGATGCGACATTCGACGTGCTGACGTCGGCCAACACTTTAGAGTATGGTGGTCAAAAGTCCAACAAACTCGTTCCATGTCTCCTGACAAGAGCCTAGGATTGCTCTCTCGCTCAGGACGATTGACAGTGCATCCCTGGTACGCTTGTGATTCTCATCTAGAGACTGAGCTCCCGTCGGGTCAGTCAATGCGTCCTGACGTAGGCGGATACTTACATCCATTATTTCTCCGATCTGCTCGTCATCTACTCCTGGCTTTCCTGTGGATCGTTTCCGCTTCTCGCACAGGCGTACGAGGAACTGAGATTGAGTGTTGATCTTGCGAAGATAATTCTTGTCCATGGAGCCGAAGAACATAGCCGCAAACTCAGGCGGAATGCCAGACGCTCCGTCTCCCGTCATGGTAGTGAACACGTCCAAGAGTTCCATCATCTCCTTTACAACCAAACCTCCATCCAAGTTGTATGTTTGAAAGGGCCGACCTTCGCTGTACCCCGCAATTAGTATCAGCGTCAGCCATAGACCCACGGACGCCTTCCCGTCGCTATCAATGAATAGGATGTTGGATTTTCTCGGACCAATAACCGTGCTTTCCTCGCTGCCGTGCATGACGAGCACTCCCGATGCGTTTGCAGAGCTCAGGAAATGAGGATCTTTGAACAGGTCAGCAACCCGCTTCATGATGTTATCCCCCATGGAGCCATTCCCTCCCTCTACCGGTCCTCTTGAATTGACATCAAGGTCGTTGAAGACTTCTTCAAAGCTCCAAGTGACGCAGTCGTTCTCGTTGGCATCGAGGATGAAACCGTATCTTGTAAGAAGCTGGGCGTTGGATAGTGTCTCTCCGTATGTATTGAAGACTTCCGTAGATCGAGGAATGAGGGTGTTTGCGACCATTTCGACCATTTCGAAAAACACTGCTGTCTTCTCGCTGCTATCCTTTCCTAGCTCTGCTTCATCCCCTCGATCGTGTGGGCATTCATCAGTAGAACCGCATTCATGACAGACCTCGAAATCGCTCTGTTGGATAGATTTTATCAGCATTGACTCTACCGCAACATCAAAAGTCAAAACTTGATGGCTACCTCGATATGAACATGATTATCTTGGACATGATTGAACCTGAAATGATCAAGCAATTAAGGTGCTGCAGAGGAGTCGGAGATACCGCGCACGTACGCATCTGCTATTGGAACCATGGCAAGGCCATGGAATCGATCCACCAGAAACGATCGAGAACATACAAGGCAGAAGGCTCTGATGAAACCGGGAAAAGAGATATGATCAGTGAAACCAAGGTCTGTGTGGCCGCGCAGAAGAGGTTCGGCTGTGAGACGATAGAAATCGGTGATAGTTTCCTGTCGTGTGAACCAATAAGTCAACACGTTCAAAGGACCGTTTAATTAGTTCACGTTTATGCCTCAGGTTAAATAACGTACAAGCAAAGTTTCCCCATCCTCGCCTTTCCGGTCAAGCAGTCTGCGAGCTTCGGTTCCTTCGAGCCATTCCCATGCCGTCGAACAATCCCGGTCAGAGGCGTTGTCAGACTCCCGTTGTGATAAGCTTATTTGCCAGATCAACGGAAGCTCAGGAACTTGCGGAAGGCTTTGCAGATAACCGAACCACTTGGACTTCTCCCAACAACCTGGTTCAGGAGCATCGGATCTCAGAGTCTCGACTGTGTCACGGAGAAACACTCACAGCTCGGAATACAGCGCAAGACCCAAGGTCAACTGCGCCTCCAGTCCCACCCTGAGCGGCTCCAGAAACTTCGGAAAGCACGCAGTTCCGGGAAGACAGGACGGCGTTTTTCGGAATCTTTACCACTAATTGCTCGAGGTTGAGAAGGCTCTCGAGTCGACCAAATGGCCGAAGGATGTCACACACCAGTTTCACCGGGCTCAATCTCAGTACCATATTGATTCGTATACACACCAATCCCACCGTGCGCGTCACGACAGATCTGGAGACGGGCATCAATATCGAATCCCTGACTTGCACACCATCGTAATAAAGCGTCTATTGAAGATTGAAGATCCATAGCGCTTATTTCTTTCGTGCAGTGAGATCCGGAACCTGCTGTGGTCGGCCCTCAGAGTCTGAGATACCCCCGAGCTTGAGGGTTTTGGAAGAAGGACGATCATGTTTGGGTCTGTGTGCTTTTGATGTGTTTTAGCTTCCCGCGCCAAGGCCCAGTGGCGGACGCCTTTCCTCTGTCACCAACATGTCGCGTCTCGGGGTTCTCGACTATCTTCACAGAGCCGTAGTATACACCTGCGTGGGTGTATCAATATGGGGCATTGGAATGGGAGTTGCTGTCCATAGAGATACTCTCAGGCGAGGCAGAGGTACGAGTGCAGTTCATCCGTCAGCTTGATTCCGACTAAGCGCTCATTTGACAGAGGTGTGTGGACGTTGATACAAGGAAGGGTTAAATGGAACTCATGGGGTTTTCAATAGGTGTTGGCACAGCGTGAGGCACTGGGCCTAAGTCTTGATCCTCCGGAGAAAGTGGTGCGTGGTTTATACCTTTGGCGAGGACGCAACTAATACCTTCTTACAGGAGGAGCGACGAGAGCAAGCACTGGCTGAGATAGCCGCTCAAACAACAGCACTACCAAGCCGCAAAAAACCCTTAGATCCCTAGACTGCGAGGCCTTCTCGTCAACTTGTTATCAGTCATTCTATATTGGCACGTATTATAAAACCATTATTCACTGATGAATATACAAGACATTATTCTCCTTGACAGCCAAGATTACGAGTGAGGGTAGATGTTAAGCAAATCAAAGCAAAAGCACAGCAGGATCATAGCAACGACATCGAGCACACAGCGTCCAGTTCTCAGGTCGGCGCTTACCAGTGACCCTGGCGCACACGGCCGCTTGTCGAAGGCCAATTCCAACCACCGATGTACGCCTTCCACTTGAGGACCATCCTTCGCGAGTCCCACGAAGCCGACCTTGTCGTATACGAACGATGCCGGATTCTCGTTCCCGACGAAGAGCGCGACCTTCTCTCTTCCTGATGCAAATAATCTATGACGGGACGAGGTGAGCATTGTACCATGATAATGTAAGGACAGTGGCTCACTCTGCGCAGACACGGCGTGTCAGTCTTTCAGCGCAACCAAGGCGTCGCCATTTGGGGTGGGTGTAAACTTTGGTAATTGTGGCGACACTGGCGGTGTTGCGGGTGAAAGCTGCAATACATGCAATTCCCACTTCGCCGCCGCGTTGTCTCTGATGCGGTGCACCCACACAGTGTTGCTTTCGACCATACTTGTCGCCTCAAGCAATGCTTGGGAGGGTGTCAAAAGGAATGGTTGCTGTACTCAGGAACTTAGCCGCCGTTGCCAGGTATCGTTTCAACTTGAGCGACTCACCGATTCACCAGCAAACCCTTCGCATAGGCCAGCGATCTCCGGAATATCGCCCTTATTCGCTTGCCTGAGCTCGCTCTCGATGCCCCTCTCGGAAAGGATGGTTTTCTGGCGGCGTGGCTTGAGGTCTCCTGGGGTGCAAAAGGAGCCTGTGCAGTCATAGAAAGGTGTGGAATACGCTTCAATGCCCGTTACCCCTCGGTCCAAGTACGAGTGAAGGCCTTTGCGACAAGATCAACAGCAAAGACAGTGTAAATGCGCTCCTTTGCAATGATGCTCTTGTCCAGCTCAGTGCAAAGGAACCGCATGTCGGCAGTGACAACCGCCTCATCGCTGAGCTCGCGATATGGGATTGTCGTGAAAATGAAAAATGGGTATTCTCCCAGTGCATTTGTGGTGCATGAGGCCACGTACAGCACCTCGGATCGGTCTTTGTTGCTGTATACGATGGCCCATACGTTTCCACTCTCTTGGTGGCCGCTGGAGCGACACTTGAGCAGGGCGGGGAGGATTAGGGTTCGCTTGAACTCCGTCTTCCTCGAGGGCCGCGATGGCGTTAACAGGCACATCTTTGGCCTTGAGGTAAAGTTGGAAATCAAGCTGGTTGGAAGTGGTGGCGGTGGGAACAGGCATGGTAAAACGGGGGGGGAAGTGGCACAAAGTAAAGGTTGGAGGTTCACAGTTGAAGAAAAGAGGATGTTAAGATGATTTGGAGTACGGTAAATCACCCAGCTCTTATACTTCCTGGCTGAAAGCAATAAAGGAAAGGCAGTCAACTGCCCAATTTGTTCACATCTGACTCCCTTCAAGCGACCAGATCTGATCGTCGAAGACGGAATGGAAATGATCAAGTTCTACAGCGTTAAATTTGTCCCTCTACAGGACACTGCTGTCGATGCGCTCTATTTGCCGTGCGGATTGCCTATTTGATTCGGCGGGACGCCAACAGCCATCTTTCTTCAGTGGAACACTGGTCGAGATATTTTGTGCATCAGCCTAGCGGGGCAGCCTCCAGATGCGCACTTGAGTTTCGAACCGCGCTCTGGGAAATTCTTCCACATCTCCGACGGTGTGTGTGCAATGAAACTGGGGCATCCCTACAATGGTTCTTTGTGGGCATTACGCCGTAAGGAATCCCCGAGTCATGCAAATCAGGGTTGGAATATGTATCGCCAATCGGACCCTCCTGCTCGAAAGGCAAAAAAAACGAATGTTCCGCTGGAAAACCAATCGTACACTAGTCTGATACGCTGTACTGATACGGGGCCATGCTGCTATCTCGAGGATTGCTTCGGATATTGCTTCCGGGTCGAAGGAATGAGTCAAAATTCATGCCGCTCGCACTGGGGATCAGCCTGGGGATAGGCGAAACCCTTTGGAGCACCCCGCTCACAGGTGAGAGGCAAGTACAGCTAATTTCTTAGAGATGTAGAGTTAATCTATCCCGAAGGTCACCGCGATTAAATAATAACTGAACGGCGTCCGTAGGCACCTGTACCACCATTTGGTTCATCGTCCATCGTCATCTAGTTAGGTCTGAGTTCCAAGAAGAAAGCATCGGAAGAAGCTCCATTATACTCGTCCGTGACGTATGTTGCCATGGGAAGTAAGCTATGGTGACATTCCGACGTCGTCTCAAAGCTACACTTCTTAAGCGCCCGATGGCTGAGCATCGGAGGCCTCGTGACGGAAAGCGCGGATTGGGCGCTTATGGCTTGTAGCTATATTTCATCGACCCTCGGGGGAAGCGCCCAACAGCATACACTGTGAAATGGTGTAATTACGCTTGCACGCGCTGTAAACTGAACATTTCATGGACGGAGTTCATGAAGACAACTCAAGTGCTGCTCATTTTAAACTCAGCTGATAGGCGCTTCTGATCGCATAGTAGAATCTCGGTTCTGGTGCGAGATGGCCTCCT
The DNA here is from genome assembly GCA_020736565.1 of Coprinopsis sp. MPI-PUGE-AT-0042. Classification (NCBI taxonomy): domain Eukaryota; kingdom Fungi; phylum Basidiomycota; class Agaricomycetes; order Agaricales; family Psathyrellaceae; genus Coprinopsis; species Coprinopsis sp. MPI-PUGE-AT-0042. The sequence goes on from JAHBOF010000131.1 coordinate 64,860, forward strand.
CACGTAGAGTGGTCGATAGGTAAGTATTGGGGTAAGAGAAAGTCAGAGTACTGTGCAGTGTAATATGTCTTTCAAAGGCAATGCCCCATGGGGCTGCTAAAATCGGCTTTGAATTGAACTTCAAGGCAACCCGCGCTTTGACAGGGAAGCGACGGTTGTTGTATATGTGCCCTACGGAGTCCAAAATTCAGAGACTAGCCTCAAGATCTCTGAATTCTATTCCTTCATAGCTAGAATGGAGTCCGGAACTAGGCAACCGAAACCATGAGCCATACAAGTCTCATCGATATTCTCTATCAACACACCGCTGTTCATGTCGGTGGGAACCAAAGCGGTCATAAATTGCTTCTGCACTATGATTGACAGCATTACCCTCGGCTCATAGTGTCACGTTAAATATTGTTTGCCTCCATTTCGATTGACGGTATCCTTTCCACTGGTCCAGCTTCTTTGAATGCAACCAGGCGTTTCCGCGCAAGATGGCCTCGCTGCGAAGTGCCCAAGTCATATGACTACATTTGTCCAAAGACCTATAGCGTAGGTTCAAGCTCCGGGGATAAAGAAAGCTATCCTCGGTCAAAACAGGCTAATACGCGAACTCCAAAGGGTGTACGTCTCGAGCCATGAGAACGTCCGAGATGGAGCAGCCGCTATCATCGCTGTTTGATAATCTCTTCATTGCGATTGGCAAGATCAACTGCTAAGAGAGTCATCGGATCGATGAGCGAGAGGACTGACAGCAAGAAGCACAGTTGTTGTCGTGACAAAAAGACCCAGCCCTCTGAAGTAGGGGAGTGACTCAGGAACGGCACCGCAGAGTGACTCAGTACCTTCCAGGTAAAGAATTTGAACCCTCGGAAAAGGGAAGAACTGGAATGGATGTAGGCCCGGGGTGGTTTCGAAGGAAGGAACGCTTGTCTATGAGGGCGATCTTGGAAATTTGCAGTAGGTTAACAGCATATTCAATCTTCCACGGCGGAGGTGACCTCCCGGCTTGACCTCCTCGTGCCATCCGTACATTGGCGAGGCAAGCTTCTTCTCCCCTCTACTGCGCGAAACATGATTAAATGGGCCGACCTTCGTTGGAAGTTGGTTCGAAGCTGATCATCCCGCGATGATTCTCATGGGAATCGAACCTTGAGAGGCTGTCCTAAGCGCCGGTCGATTAATTATGTTAAGTTTAAACCTTTCCCCAGAGACATAGCCCTTTTTAACGAGACAAAGACTAGGGATAAATGTATCTCAGAGCCAATATCGCTCAAGGGCCCAGAGAACTTAACGAAGTATTGAAGGGTACTACTGCGGCCAAGTTGGCTTGGTGGTCACGACGGAATTTGAAAGCTGAAACATCATCCTCTTACAGGACGGTGCGCAATTGATTCGCTCGGGTGCCGTATTTTGCGTTTTCAAAGACGCAGCAGGTAGATTCCCTGGTGTTTCGTCTCAGCAACCAGAGGCGCCCACGACGAAATCGATGACGTCTTTTGGGCGCTTACCCGTTTCGGATCCATATACACAGTTCTTCTGGTCAAGTGAGCGGGTCGAGGCGCAGCTTGACACCATAACGGAATTCCATGATCAAGCCGAGCCTTCATGGTATCGTTTCAAGTGCCAGTGAACACTGGATTGCTGGAATCGCCTGTCCCATTCCGACCACGACCACGACCGGGTTGGCTTTCCGTAGGGCATGCCAGTGATCGTAGGTGATTCTTACATTTGCTATAGCCCAGCCAAGTGAAAGATATCGGAGCATCTTCCCGAGGTCGAATAGCCTGTTCCAAGCATAGCAACTTTTCATTGATGTCGGATTGTAAACATCAGAACTGTAGGTTCGCGGCTACTCGAGTAGGCTGTATCTGACTATCATCTGCAGACCGGGTCGCATGGCATCTCAGGGGCTGATCGTGACTGCTGTGATCTGTTCTTGAATGGCCGGGATAGATATGTGAGATAATATTAGTTGTGTTTCCACTGGTTGCCCAACTGGAGCACACCGGCCCAAGCTAGCGTCTTTATTGCCAACAGAGAGCATCTAGTAGTCGTAGAACCCCTTTCCGCTCTTCTTGCCCAACCAACCAGCATCGACCATACGTTCGAGGAGGATGGCAGGTCGGTATTTGGAGTCTCCAGTGCCTTCATAGAGAACTTTTTGGATGGCAAGGCAGGTATCAAGGCCGATGCTGAAAGAACAAACCAAAGTCAGACATTGATGAATCCAGTGAGACAGAAGAGCAACATACAAATCAGCGAGCTGCAGAGGACCCATTGGGTGGTTCATCCCAAGTTTCAGAGTAGTGTCGATGTGCTCTCGAGTCGCGACACCCTTTTCGAGATGCATAATAGCCTCGTTAAGGAATGGCATTAGGAGAGCATTTGAGACGAATCCTGGAACATCCTTCGAGACTGTCACCTCTGGAAGGGGCATGAGCCGAGTGTCGCGATCTGGGTTTCAAGTCACTTACCCTTGCCACAGGCAATAGCGAACGACCGTGATCGCTCGAGGGTGTCTTGGCTCGTTTGCAGTGCCGAGATAAGCTCAACTAGTTTCTAAACATGGCGTTAGAGCTGAAATCATTGCCTCCTGACACTAAGGACATACCATCACAGGTACAGGGTTGAAGAAGTGCAGGCCAACAACGCGAGAAGCAGCCTTAGTAGCTTCCTCGCTCGCTGCTGATACACCCTTGGGAATCGTAGCAGCAGCAATCTTGGTGATACTGATTGAGCTAGTATTCGAAGCCAGGATGGCTTCAGGTTTCAGTTCAGCGGCTAGCGAGGCGAAGATAGCTTGCTTCAGCTGCACATTCTCAGAGACAGCCTAATGATACAGGTTAGTTCAGCCCATTCCTATCCTTGAGTATCAGACATACCTCAACAACCATGTCCACATCCCGCAATCCCTTGTACCCGAGGCTCTCTGGGACGACCTCAATGCGTCCCCGAACATCCTTCGCCTCGTCAGAGGTGATTCTGCCCTTGTTGACATCCTTGTCCAGCAGCTTATCCACCAACGACAGTCCCTTTTTCACTTGCTCTGGAGACTTGTCGTACAGAAGGACAGGGACCTTGGCCTTTGCTGCTGAGACAAGGGCAATACCAGTGCCCATCTGACCTGCACCAAGCACACCGAGGCGCTTGATTCCGTGAGCAATGAGGTTGGCCGACATGGTTGATGATAGTGTAAGTGCACAGCGAACCCGAGGAGACCCTTGGTCGTTGTCGCTGTTCAAGTTGGGCCCGGGGACGCGACGGAGCTTGGGTGATGGATGCCGTGTCCCATGTGAAATCTGGCGTCCTGAACTTCATCCGCAACGTCAACGACCGTGAACCTCTTTCGACATCGACATTGTTGTTGCGCTCGACAATTCTCTCATGAAACTGGCTGGAATTGTGATATTCGCTGCACCTGATTGTTTATACCGTTGTCTTGAACCTACATCACTGAAAGGCGGATTGAAAGCGCTCAATTGCCCCGGAACGAAATTGTCTTTCACCATGACATCATTAGCCGGTGCCGGTCATTGAGGTCTATATCCAACGAATGCGCAAGGTGGAACTTGCTCGTTTCTCAACAAGCTTCTCTCTCAACTGCCCCCCTATCTGCCTCACAAACTAGTCGGCGTCGTCTGCTCTGAGACCCAAGGATGACTTCGACGCTACCACCTATCGTTCAGGCGCTTTCTGGAGCCGTTGGAAGCGCTTCAGCATCGTCTCTGACCTATCCCTTGGATTTGATCTTGACCCGACTACAACTCGACTCCCCTGCCCGAGCAAAGAAGAGGGGAGGTATTTATGGTGGCTTTAGGCTGCTGCTCTACATTGTCTATGGAGACAAGAAACGAAGGCGGAATGGGATGGGCTGGAAAGCTCTGTACGATGGTCTTGGTGCAGATTTATTCGCGACTGTTCTGTCGAAGTACGTCGTTTTCTTCATTAAAGGAACCACAGACGCGAATAATCCTCTTCGAACAGTTTCTTCTACTTTTACTTCTATTCTTTCCTGCGTTCACTCTCCATGCATGGGATGCAATCGCTACCTCTCCTCCGGAATGCCCGTAACGGAGGAGCGAGTAAAAGGATCGTACACAAACCCGGCATGCTGGAAGATATTGCGCTGGGATACATAGCAGGAGTTGCTTCCCGAGCTGTGTCGAGTCCCTTCAACATTATCACGCTACGGCTACAGGCTGAGCGTGCGGACGCAGAGGACGAAGATGCGTTCTCAGACGATTCTGGCTCAGAATCGAACTCGAGTGGACGAAGAAGCCCACTTGACGGAGAGGAAGACACTGGTCCCATAGGGGTCGCCTGGAGGATATATGAACAGGAAGGTTTGCAGGGATTCTGGAGAGGTGAGTTGGGCAGTACACCAACACAACGCGTTTGTTAACGACTGGTGTAGGCTTTGGTACTGCTGCTCTGCTGTCGATAAACCCTTCTATCACCTTAGCCTTCTTCCAGCTGTTCCGAAGTGTGCTCCTTCGAACACGAGTCAGAGAGGCAGCACTCGCAGGCAAGAAGGCTGCCTTGGCCCTTGATCTCAAGCCTTGGGAAGCATTCTTTGTCGGAGCAACTGCTACTTCAATAGGTGGGTGCCTCGATCGTTTTCATTGACCATAAGGATGCTTATCATGCCCACCTCAGCAAACACCATCTTATATCCTCTTATTCTCGCCAAGAAACGCTTGCAAGTTGCCTCGGGCAAATCGAGCGCCACGCTCCTCTCTGTGCTTGTCGACGCCTACTCAGGAAAGTCTGCGAGCGGAGAGGATCCACCATCCTCTTTACACAAGAGCAGGAGAAGGAAACACGAATCGCAGCCGATGGCTGGGGTCGAAGGCGTGTATCAAGGCCTACAGATGCAACTGCTCAAGGGATTTTTCAACCAGGGTGTCACATTCTTGGTCAAGGGCCGGTAAGTTGGATTATATTCCCTTCGTCCCATGCCATCGTACTGATGAATCGCGAAGGATCGAGCAGCTCGTCGTTGCTGCATACCTGAGACAGCGGGGACTGAGACCAAGTTCGACGAGCTGAGGGTCGAGGACTGGTCGAGGGTTTGCGTTACCCATACGTTTCCATGTACCAACCAAGGTTCCCCATTCGAATGATGATACCCTTCTCCTCCTGCGCATTCGAATCTATGCGACGGCGTCACAATTACTTTCTCGGGGAAAAGAAGTTCGCTCTCGTTCCTGATTTTCGCAAGCAGCGACGTTGCCCAATGACAAGCCCCTGTCAGGAATCTATTGCTTGTGATCGGACTGGCGGATCAAGGGCTGCACCTTCCACTTCCACTGGACGTGGACGACGGTAAGCTCCGTTTCGCTCAAGAGACTGGAGGTTCTTTTAGCTCTGGCTGAGAGTTTGAGGCTTTCCACAGCTCTCTGTTGTCTGCTCTGGAGGGTGTTGCTCTCAAGCATTTAGACAATCTAATCCCCTTGCTAACGCCTTTTCGGCACCTAAGTACTCTTCCGATTAGTAGACCCATCCCGCATCAGATCTCGAAGGTTATCTCGAATGCATGTTTTGCGGGGAAGGAGATGAGCTGGCCTTCATGGAGGCCGCGAGGGTCCTCTTGTTCCGTGAGCGCAGTTGTTTCATTGGGGTTTGCAAGGCAACTGAGAGAACCTAAAATCGGGTCCGCGGGACCTCAGCAAGGTGCTTCGATAAAGGTTACAGCTTTGCCTGCCCCCTATTCCTTTCTCTCCTTCCTCGCCGCAGCAAGACAGAGCAAGACCATTGGCAACGGATACTCTCACAGCATCCGAGCAATGCCGCCAGATAACCCCACAAAAGGCAAAGCCGTCATCGTTGACGATGCTAACATTCAAGCAACTCAACAGAGAAGCTGACGCGCGTCCCAGTCAGTGTTCCGCACGGGTGACGGAGTGTTTTGTCGGAAGGTCAGGATCTGGTCAGGGTTCTCTAGAGCAACCTGAAGGTGAAAACGTTATAGAAGAAGTACGGTTCTGGGGTGAGCGTACGCTCAGAGGACGCTGCACAGCTAACGAGTATAGTCGTACGTGTTCAGTGAGCTGCGGACGAAGAATGGCGTCAAATGACTCGATGACAAGGCGGGGTGTCAGGGGAAGGCCTTCCAAATGTGGAAGGTTTACAAACAGGTCACAACAGTTGTTACCTTATCTGGGGTCGCTCAGCGGTTGGCTCTCTAACCTGAACCACTACCATGTCTCGTTTCTTGCGGTGGGTCTTGGTCGCCAGCACTGTCATTGTCACCTCCTCCGCCACTCCCCTTTCCACAAACCCAGACGCCCGTGCTCGTCACGCCCCATTGTCTCTGGCACCCCTTATTGCCAGCGAGCACCCCCATGGCACTTTGAACAACTCGTACATCATCGTCCTCAAGGACAATGTTTCGGAGGAGCTTAAAGTGAACCACTTCAACTTCCTCCAGGCTCTGCACACCAGCGACCCTCTCGTCGGTGACGAGCTTTCTGGTGTCCAGCGGGTCTATGAGGGCATTCATGGATACTCTGGGCGCTTCACCGAGAGCGTCATTGAGCAACTCCGGACCTTGCCCGAGGTTGACTACATTGAGCGCGACCAGATTGTTCGCACTCAAGGAACGACGACCCAGCGCGGAGCACCTTGGGTACGTTGAATCCTTCCCGTTCATTAAGCGCTTATACTGACGTCAATTCATTTCCGCCATTAGGGTCTTGCTCGCATCAGCCACAGGCCCAAGCTCGGCTTTAGCACCTTCACCAAATACCTCTACGACGAGGTTGCTGGTGACGGTGTTGACGTCTACGTCGTTGACACCGGAATCAACATCAATCACGTTGAGTTCGAAGGACGTGCTTCATGGGGAAAGACCGTTCCTCAGAATGACGTTGACGAGGATGGCAACGGTCATGGCTCCCACTGCGCTGGCACTATTGCCTCTCGCAAGTATGGTGTTTCCAAGAACGCCAACGTTGTTGCCGTTAAGGTCTTGGGATCCAACGGCAGTGGCTCAATGTCCGATGTTGTCGAAGGTGTCCTTTGGGCTTCCAAGCAGGCCTCTCTCAAGGATGCTGCCGCGCGCGCCGAGTTCGCAAAGACTGGCAGGACTGCACACAAGGGCTCTGTTGCCAACATGAGCTTGGGTGGTGGCAAGTCTCGCGCCCTGGATGCCGCAGTTGACCAAGCCGTCGTCAACGGTCTTCACTTTGCCGTTGCTGCCGGAAACGACAACCGCGACGCTTGCAACTACTCGCCAGCCGCTTCTGAGAACGCTGTCACAGTTGGTGCTTCCACACTGTCTGATGACCGTGCCTACTTCTCCAACTGGGGCAAGTGTGTTGATGTTTTCGCTCCTGGTAAGTCATCAACGAATGCGTAACTTTCGGACCTCCTAACCCTGTTTAATAGGCCTCAACATTCTCTCGACCTACAATGGTGGTGACCACTCCACCGCAACTTTGTCGGGAACCTCGATGGCCTCGCCTCACGTCGCTGGTCTCCTCGCCTACCTCCTCTCGATCTACCCTTCTCCCTCCTTCAACCCCGTCTTCGACAAGGAAGAGAACCTGCTCAGCCTCACCAACGACGAGTTCCTTTCGAAGACTTCTTCGATCTACTCTGTCGCTCACGCCGTCCTTCCCCAATGGATCGCTGGCTTCTTGCCTTCCCCCGCATTGGTCGAGGCATCAATCGTCCCAATCCCCACACCACCGACTTTGACTCCTCTGCAGTTGAAGAAGGCTTTGATTGCCCTCGCCAGTGAAGGTCTCCTTAGTGAGCTCCCTGGAGAGACCGTCAACAAGCTCGTCTTCAACAACGTCACCGCCTATTAGACGGTGTCATTGTCGGTCCCCCGCCCTGTACCTCTATCATCACCTATCAGCTATCATTATTGGTCTTTCTGAGGGTGTCGGCGGGCGGGATGGTCTCCTTTGCCTTGCATCCACATTCCTTGTGCCTTTGGACTCTTAGCATGTTACCTTCGTGTGCCCAGGTACCGATGATATCCAATGTGAATGTTTGAGGGCCCTCGAAGTGTGGAACTTGTCGAAGGGAGTCTTTCCTTCGCTCTGTCGACCTCTTTCGCCTTTGCTCTCGGCTTAGCTACGTCGTTCATTGTACCATAGTCTTACAGATCCAGCATTCATCCTAATGCATATAAACATGTTTTGTGTAACTTGTTTGAGTGGAATAGCCATGTGGTTGGCATGAATTGGGAGTTGGAAATCAGTCTTGGATATGTATCAAGTCAAACCCGATGCAAGTATGCTAATGGTAACCCACACCAAGGGTGTTCTAACTTCTAGCTAGGTTAGAGTACAGAAGGCTGCGGCTGTCAGCTACCATTGGGATTCTAGGTTCTTCATCTTCCAAGCACGTGGTTTGTATTGCCATCCGTCATCCCCCAAAGACGGATAGAAATCCTGGGTTCCGATGGCGAAAGTTGGAGGAATTGTTACGTTCTTAAACCGATAACCATGTAGCCGTTTGAACGCGGTAGAAGTGCACTCTTTGTGCATCGAGGGGTAATAGCGCCCGCAGGTGCCAACGCCACGCATACTGGCGTTGTCTACCATGACATCGACAGAGACATGGCGCAGGAGGGGAAAGTCGGCGCGATCGAGTGCTCTTTCCAGGCATGATCCCTATTCAATTAGTCAAAAGGTGTCCTTGATCATAGAAATCCTGACTTACCAGATAGTCCTCGTCACTGGGTGCGTTGTTCTTTACGAAGACAGGAATGGCGAGGGTCCCGAGAGCTGGGAGTGAATCTTTAAGCAAGTCTTGGTTGTTGTCACCCAAGGCCCAACCATCGTCGAGGCTAGCGCTTAGGGTCAGCTCTCGCAGTGAGGATTTGTGCTCAGCGAGAGCCGAGTTGAAGCCTGCAGCTGAAGCCCGACTCGATGGTCCCCAGTATGAGTCACTTATGACAAGTTGCTCTAATGTATCTTGGTAGGACGCGAGGTATTGGAAAAGCGGGAGTGTTGCGTGGGAAGATATCTCCTTCAAGTAGATCTCCGAGTGCCTCAACACAGAGAATATGTTTTGCTCCTCGGAAGGCCATTTTGAACTGTATCGCTGGCCACCTGAAAGATGGAGAGCTTGAAGGGAGGAGAGTTGGGGGCTAAGTGATGGTGTTTTACATGTCAGCTCTAGGTCCATCTGTACCTCCAATGAGAGCTTTCTCAGTTTGGGAAACGAGTTGAACTGGATCTCTAATAATTCATGGATCGGGGAGGAGGATTTCTTCCGGGGTGGGAGAATCAATATCAGGCACTCCAAGGTATCAGAAGACCTGGCAAGAGCACCATAAATGGATCTGTAGACATCGAAGCCCAGTGTTTCCGATGTGAGGAAAGGCCGCGATTGAAGAGTGAGTGAGGAAAGACGGGATAACCCGTCCAGGATAGGAAGATGGATCTCTCTGAAGCTCCATATTTTCACGTCTCGCAGTGATGGGAGTATTGGTTGCAGTGCCCCCGTGAGTTTATCAGCGAGAGCAGCTGGAAGGCCAGGACCAAACAAAGTCTCTTGTGGCCACCTGACGAGTTGAATGCGAGGCACTCGTCAGCGCTGCTCTTGAACTTGACAACAAAGTGACCTACTCCAGGCTTCTGATCTGGGTCAAGTTGCGCGAAAGAGTCTGCACCCACTGGAGAGCTTCGGATTCCTGGTTCGTTGGTACCCTGGTAAAGTCCTGGATGACGATGATCTGAGCCCATTCTCGGATGGGATGCCCCTCGCTCTCCTGTGCAAGTGTTCTGAGCGAATGGAGCCCGTCCACGCCTCCTGAGGTGCGAGTATTGACAATGATACGGGACAGGGATTTGCAGGCAAGAGCATGAGAGAACAAAGTGCAGACATTCCGAAGGTTAAGGATCTCATTCCTGGGGAGCTGGTCATGTTTAGAGCAATGGTAATCAACCTCTCGACGCAGTGCTCACCGCTTCTGCTATCGACAAGATAATCTCTGCAGGAAGATCTGTTACGGGTGGCATGCCAGGGCAAGAGACAAGAAGGCTGTGGCGGAATCTTGCTGCTTACCGAGGGTTGAGCGTATGCATGGACGCATGGGTAGACCCTACCAGTCGTTCTGTGGCGCTGCTGCTTACTCACTTTGATAGGCGCCCGGTACTCTCCACATTCCAGTTTCTTGCATTCGAATTGTAGTACTACCGTATGAGGTATAGGAAAGTGCCCGGGTAAAATTACTTCCGGAAAATTCTCCTTATAGATAGTGGTAGTGTGAAGAAGGAAACTTGTTGCTACCAGATCTACAAATCAGGATAAAGTGATTCGGCTTTGAAATGCTATCATTGAACTACTAGTAGTACTCCCAACATTCAGACTTAAGGCTCTCGTTCTTCTTCTCGCATGGCTTGTACTGCCAACCATCTCCTTCCAAAGACAGAACGATGTCCTGAATACCTTGTATGCTAAGTGAGGGTGGTTTCCCCTTTCCTCCAGTTTCTCCTTGGGCGGTGGTGAACCGATAGCTGGGCAGCTGCTGCAAAGCGATCGTACAGCAACGCTTGTGCAGAGAAGGATAATACCTGCCGCACGTCCTGACGTTGCGCATGCTTGCAGAATCCACGGTTACATCGATGGTGACTTGACGCAGGAGGGGAAAGTTAGAGGCGTTGAGTGCTCGGTCCAGACAAGTCCTCTACATTAGGGATTGGTTCAGGGAGACGATTAGCGGTTATCAATCAGGGGTGATGGCCACTTGCACGTACCAAGTGATCCCTGTCTTCGCCTCCGCCAATGGTGAGAAAGACAGGGATGTTGAGGGTCGTTAACGCTGGTAGAGGGACCGTAAGGAGATTGTTGTTGTTGTCTCCGAATGCCAATCCGTCGTCAAAGCTGGCCCTCATCGTGAGCTCTCGAAGAGAATCTTTGTGTTGAAGAAGGATTGAGTTGAAGCCTTGAGACACTGCTCGACTGGATGATCCCGAATAGAAGTCCCTGACGGCCAATTTCTCCAGTGTATTACTGTAAGACGTTAGGTAGAGGAGGAGTGGAGCACTGATGTAGGAGACCACGTCCTCCAAGTAGATGCACGATCGCATCAGTACGGTGAATATGTTGTGCTGTTCGGGAGGGAGAGTGTGGTTGTAGACTCGCCCGCCGTTGAGGTGGAGGGCCCGGAGAGATGAGAAGTGAGACGTGAGTGATGCGTGGCGGCAAGTCATCTCGAGGTCACCCTGGATTTCGAGGGAGAGAGATCTGAGCTCTGGGAAAGGCTTGGAATTGGATGCCTTCAACTCATGGATTTCAGAGGAGGAACCTTTCCCCGGTGCAATTCCTAACGTCAGGCTCTCCAAGGTATTGGCAGACCTTGATATGGCCCCATGAATTCTGGCATATGCCTTCATGTCGAGCGATGAAACATAACGAGTGGCGCGGAGCAAAAGGTGAGACAATCGCGACAAGCCATCAAGAAGTGGGTAATGAGCTTCACAGAAAGTATGGATCCTGACCTCTTGAAGGGACGGCATCAAGGGTTGTAGAGCGCCAACGAGAAGGACAGCATGTTCGTCGCCCATCCATATACGCTCGGACCCTTGGAGCCATCTGTGGATAGAGCACCAGTCAACATCTACGGACATAGAAAGCGATTCAAGACCTACTCTAGACTTGTTATCTGCGTCAAATTACGAATGACCGTTCTCACCCAGACGAGGACCTCCGATCCCTCGTACATGGGGTCCACGTTGAAGTTCTTGATCACCAGAGCCTGGGCCCACCCTCGTACGGGATGTTTTTCAGCCTCGAGTGCCAACGTCTTGAGAGCGCTCAGTCCCCCTTCAGAACCATGAAGAGGAAGATCTATCACGATTCTGCGGAGACTCTCCGAAGCCAGGATCCCTGAGAACGTTGCGCAGACCTTCCGGAGGGCGAAGACTTCCTTCCGAGGGAGCTAGTTATGGGTGGTGGGTTCAGCATGCTGGCAGCAACAGCGTGGTGTCGCTTACCCCCGTTTGCTATTGACAAGATGATCTCTGCAGGGCAACTCGTTACTGACGACATGGTGAGGGATAGGGAAGGCAGCTTCCCGAAGGGAAGAACATCACCTACTTATGGCAAGGCAATATGATACCTGCGTTATATCAATTTGGTTGTTGGGCGCACTGCCCGCGATTCTTACCCAATAAAAGCCCCATTGCACGTATCCCTTGGGGGTGCTTCTTGCGTAAATCCGATCCCGTCTGGGACATAACGGATGGCCGGGACTTTCGTTTTCCTTGGAGGGTATCCTATGAAGGACACCCGGAATAGATGATTAAAAATATCAGTCATTAGTACACAGCAAACCAAAGGACCTCTACAGGATAGTAATACTCCAATCATCCACAATGGCGACCTTGGGATCTTTGATCACCAGTCTACTGGCCGTACCATCTTTCCCATTGCTCGCAACACCAGGCGTGAACTCCCAGACAAGTTCCTCTCCTCCCACCTTTACGCTTGTCGGCTTATTCTTCAAGCCCATCACAACCACCCTCTCCACCCTCACGTCCTTGATACTCTTTGCATACTCATTCTTGGGGTTGTACGATGTCAACGAAACACCGTCAACAGCTTCTGAAGGTTTCTGGCTCGCAAGGTCAGAGCTAGTGATCTCGATGCCCTTGCCTTTCTTGCCAGCCTTGAATTCGCGCCAGACGAATTGACCGGATTCGTGGGACCAGGTCTCGCCATCGTCGAGGTAGAGGTCGCCCCGTGCAGTGTTGGATTTGCTGAGAGCAACGCGAAGGGTGAAGGGGTCCTTGGCCATAAGGCGGGAAGAACGACGTCGACGCTCCCGGGTGGGGACGATGGAACCACCCCGAATGAGAAGAGGGATCTGGTTGAGAGCAGCGGGAACGACTACCCATCGTCCTTTGGCCGCTCCATGGTATGCTTCCGCACTGAAGTAGCCATAGTAAACCTAAGCAGGATCGATCAGGCGCAGCCCAGAAACAGGGTGAGGAGTCGACGAACCTGATCCTCAGCGAGGTAGATGGTAGTTTCTTGAATGTCTTTCGCAGTGACAGGCTTAATGAGCAAGCCAGAGCTACCAATGTAATACTGGTCGTCGATCCTGAAGCCGACTTCGTCTTTGGGGAACATGATGAATTGAGGTCTTTGCGGGTCATCAGCACTTTGGTTGTAAACATAAGTGACGGGAGCCTACCTCAGGATGGGAACACCAGTGACCGTCGTTTCCCTGAAGGCAGTATACCACATGGGCAACATAGTGTAACGAAGGCGCAGAACATCGTAGACAATGCCTTTGTAGGGTTGCTCCAATAGGTAGGGTTCACGGCGTTTGGTGTCGATGTGAGCGTGAGCTCTGAAGAAGGGTGCAAAGGCTCCAACTTGGTACCATCGAACGAGCATCTCCGGTTCAGGGTTGCCGAAGAAACCACCGACATCAGCTGGATTCAAGGTTAGCCTTTGAGATCGGGAATATGGTACAAAAGCTTACATCCAGCGAAACTAAGACCACCGAGCCCGTTGGCGAGGACCATCTTGACACCAACAGCCATATGCTCCCAAGTACCGAGGTTGTCACCAGTCCACATAGCACCGAAGCGCTGCGAACCAGCATAGAACGCACGAGTGAGCACGAAGGGCCTCTCGGGAGGATCAGAGCGGGCGGCAACAGCTTGCCAAGTAAGATTTGACTACGAGAAACGTCAGTAAGGGCGATTGGGACCATTAGAAAACTACGCACATAGAGCATGCCGTTGATGTTGTGCACATCACGGTGTTCCCATCCACCGTAGTGGACATTATCCTTGGGCATGGTAATCTCAGGACCGTTGAAGACAGAGGGCTGAACAACTGGGTAAGCGACAGGGAGCTACCTCAACAAAGCTGATACTAACCTCGTTCATGTCGTTCCAAATATGAACATCTTTGGTGCTCTTGGTCCATGACCACTCGCCACCAGGGAGCTGTTCAACCTTGAATAGCCTCTTCCACCATTCCCAAGAGCCGGGGTTGAAGAAGTCGACCCAGGAACTACTTCCGGGCCAGCACCATCCTTCATACTCTCCTTGTCCGCTGCTTGGCTTGACGAGAAGTTGCAATTCTGAAGCTTCCTTGTAAGCGGGGTAATTGTTTTCACGCTTCAAATGAGGATCGACGATCACGACCATCTTGCGGCCAGTGGCGGCGACATCATTGACCATCTCAACGGGGTCAGGGAAGGTCTTTTCGTTCCACATGAAGTACTTGTGTCCTTCAGAGTACTCGATATCGAGCCAGAAGACGTCGACGGGGATGTTCTCTTCGTCAAAGCGTTTCTGGACTGTGCGGACGTCCTCAGAGCTGACGTAGTTCCATCGGCATTGATGGTAGCCCAGACTCCATTGAGGGGGAATGACTGGAGTGCCGGTGAGGCGAGCGTATTGAGCAAAGACCTCCTCGGGGGTGGGACCAGGGAGGATGAAAAGGTCGAGGATGCCGGATTCCGAAATCCAGTGGGTCTCTGTCGATTTCTCCGAGGCATGGGACACGTCGATCCACGTTTCCGAGCCAACGACATGGAAAACGGCGACTGTGGAATCCTTGGAATGGGCATGCATGAGAGGGATGGAGCCGTAGAGGGAGACCGGGGAGTCGGCGAGATACTCGAAGACGTCGGCGTTGTAGAGTCGGTACGGGTCGGTGTATTTGGCCTTCTCACCCTTGGTGGTGGGGAGGGCCATATTGGTGGCATGTTGAGGAATGCCATACACGACGCCATGGTTGGGGAAGTTGATGTCGACAGACAGAGACTCAGGTCCTGCAAAGGTACTTGAGCTAATGTCGAAACATCTAGTCAGGAAACGTACCCTTGGGCTTCGAGTCCGTCCAGCTGCCAAAGCTCTCCTCGAATAGAGCATCCTCCTTGTCGCCTTCGAACCAGGCCCGAGGGTTGGCAGGGGCCTCAAGTACTGCTTGAGCATCGTCAGATGGTTGCTCGCTCGCCTGGGTGTCAGTTGAGCTTTCCGACGGGTGCAGGAGGCTCGGGTTTGTCACGGAAATGCTCCATATGCATTAAACCTTGACCGTTAACAACCACCTGCTCCTTCCCGTTCCTATAAAGGGTGATTTGGAGCGGCTCGAAGGAGACTGCAATCTCGACCTCCTTCTTGGGTCCATATTTCGCTCGAGCGTCCTTCTTCCCAACAGTCCATTGAATTGCACGGCTGATTTTAGGCTCCGCGATAAGAGCCCAAGACGCAGCTTCATCGTATCTCTTCTTCAAACCTCCAACCTCGTCCATCCTGGCACGAATAACCCCATCCTCCTGGATTCGGATTTCGAGGCCAAAGTTGACGTCAGGGTAAAGGCTAGACTTGACGGTTGCCCTGATAGCTGCGTCGCTACTATCGACGACAATACTGCTGGGTTCAACAGTGTATGGGCTCTTCCACAGGTCTCCCGCCGACTGAGCACGCTCAGCCAAGGCGCGTCCACGTCGGCAGAATCCCGATTGACTGCATGTTTTGAAGTCGTTGGCCTTGAATGCTGCTGCTTCGTGGGCGACGACGAGCAGCGAGACTACGCTCACAAAAGAGCTTAGCCGCATGTTGAAGGGACTATCCTGCTAGACAGTCTATGTAGATGGCGAAACGGAGGATGAAGGAGTTGTGCAGTTAGGACCAAAGCTCCTGACCACGTTAGTCGTGAGAACGTTTTACCACTTTAGTGACGCGACGTTTAAGCGCCCCGTTCGGTCTTGTTCTGGGACCAGCACGAGCACTTGGGTACGCAGCCCACGATCATGTCAACACTCTGCATCCAGACGAAAGATACAGGCCAGTTAAACTGAATCTTTTTTACTTAGACCCATCGCTTGCGCTCTGACTTGCACGCCATGGACATAACACGGCTTCAAAAGTACAGGAAGCCACAGCTACCATGTCACCATATCGACTGGTGAAGCTCGCATGACTGACTGACAGTAAACCTTTATCCCTGATTGCTGGCCCTTCTGATTCCAAGCGACTCGCCAATGGTGCGCAGAACTAGTTTCCCATAGTCAAATTGACGAGGTGTTCCAGACCCTAGCCTGGTCACTGCGTTTGCCGCCACACATAACCACATCCGAGCTTCGATTCGCTTGCATGGCCGGATACGGATTGTGGCAGAAGTCTCCTGGTACTCCACTGTCGTACAAGGCAGATAGCTGCCGTGTCGAGGACGGATAGGATCCAACTTCTCGTTGCCGAGGCTTTTACGAGGCCTTTAAGTCTTCTCGCTGACCGTTACCAAACACCGGCCTAAATTGGACCCGATCCTTTGCTTCTGTATAAAGCCTCACCGGACTGGTGGTCTCCTCCAATGCAGACTCGGAGCACCTGATCATTATGAAGCCGATCTCTTTCTTGGCTACCGTCCTCCTGCTTCCAACCTTGGCCTTCTCCCAGCTTCTCGTTCACACAGAGCAAGGAGCAGTGCTAGGTACTGCCGATGGCCCCAACGTCCGTCGATGGCTCGGTATACCCTACGCCGTCGCCAATCGCTGGGAGGCCCCTCAGGCCCCTCCTAAGCGCTCTTCCGTTCTATCCGCCACCAAGTTTGGTGACAGTTGCTACCAGAACTTGAGGCCATCCACGGTGGACTTCTTGAACCTTGTTGGCGGTGCTGGTGTCAACATCACCGAGTCCGAGAACTGCTTGAGCGTTAATGTCTGGGCTCCTCGCATCGGGAGGAAACAGAACACGGCGGTGTTGGTCTGGATTCATGGTGGTGGATTCAACTATTGGACAGTACGTCTTCCTCTCTCTTTCATTCTCTTCAATTCCGGATATGCTGAACACGCGAGCTCAGAGTAACATCGACGCGTTCTATGGCACCACGCTCGTCAAGGAACACGACGATATCACAGTCGTCAGCTTCAACTACAGGATGAGCATCTTTTCGCAACCGTCGGCACCCCAACTCCCTAGCGAAAGGGGGTGCCCAAAACTTTGCCTTCCTTGACATGTTTGCAGCAATCGACTGGGTCTACGCCAAACATCGCCAACTTTGGTGGAGACCCCAACCGTATCACGATATTCGGGCAGAGTGCTGGGGGCGTAGCCGTCGATGCATATTCCTTCGCCAATCCAGACAGCAAAAAGGTAAAGGGGCTTATTGCGATGTCTGGAACGTGTGTAACCGGCTACCTCTCGCAATGGCAGCGTCGCTAATACCAAGCCATAGGATGTCAGGTACGCCTGGATATGGTTTCCCCTCCCGCGCCTTCAGCATGGAAAACGGTCGCTGAGGCCGTGGGATGTGGTGGAGAGGCATCTGCTCAGCAGTTTGACTGCATGAAAGCCGTTCCGGGGCGTAAACTCCAGGATACGGTCATCACCACTGCATCGTCCTTTAACATATTGTCATTGATAGTAAGGCCCGTTTTGAGATCTCTGAAATTTGCACTCATTCCAATACAGATGTTACCATTCATCATGACATTATCGCTCGTGCTGCCGCGGGCAACTTCCTCAAGGTCCCTCTCATGATCGGTTCAACAGCTGAAGAGGCGGGCGTTTACGTCTATCCAACTCATTTGAAGAACTATGGCGGCGTCGTTCCTGGTATTTTCCAGATGCAAGCCGATGCTACTACATTGGTGCGTAATTGTAGCGCTCACCGAAACGTGAAATTCACCAGACTTCAGCTTGGATATACCTGCCCTGCTGGTGTTGCTGCTCAACACCGTGTCCGTGCCGGCGTTCCAACCTGGCGGTATCTCTACCAAGGTTGGTAGCCTCCGCCTTTGCGACAGCTTGGCCAATAATAACCGTTCGTCCTACAGGCGTATTCCCCAACTCCATCGACCAATACCTACGCGCCTACCACGTCGCCGACATTCGAATGGTGTTCAGCACCTACTTCAACTCCAAAATCCCACCAACACTCGACCAAATCGCCCTCTCCAACCACATGCAAAGGGCCTGGGTTGACTTTGCCAGGAACCCTGCGACTGGGCTTGTCTCCAGCGGATGGCCGAAGTACGATGGCGTAGGTAAAAACTTGGTGCTTTTGGGCAACAGGGCAAATGCGGGAGGAGCAAGTTTTACGAATGGAACATTGGTGGATAGACCATGCACAAGTGAGAGGCAGGCCGAGTTGGGGGCGATTTCGGCGCAGCTCGGGCAGTTGCTTGCGTAGATTAGTAGTACGGGGAGCTTTTTCGGAGCATAGTCGTGTAATATTCATTTCTGTCCGCAAGTAATAAGTATGCTTCTACTAGTTAGTTCCAAGGTTGACGGCAGTGAGCGTCACAGATAAGAACTACCAGTCCCACTCATCATTTTCGAGTGTGGAATATAGGGAGTCCCAGTCTGTCCCGAGAGGTTCAAAGCGTACAGATCCTTCAGAGACGCGTGGGCAAAATTCGCGAGTTCGAATATAGAGCATGGGGGGATTCCAGTGCATGGCCAGCCCTGCCCCAACTCTATCAGTGGCGAGAGAATAATCTCGTAGCGTCTCGTAGGCTTCCTTGGCAGCACTTCTGGACCACTCGGACGCATACCACCCAGGTGCAGCCACGCCCCGCGTTGTACCAGTGACAATTTCTACATCAATGATTCGAAGGAGCGGATAGTGGGAAGGACGCAGGACCCTGTTCAAGAACGCTTCCTAGCACGCCACATGAGCTTTGTTGCGAGATAAGTCAAATATGTGCTAAAAACGCTCACAAGATGGTTGGCCGTCATCCCGGTCATGAGTATAGGTATGTTGAGCGACACCAACATGGGAAGAGGGTCGGTAAACATGCTTGCGTTTGATTCTGAATCTCCAAAGGCCCATCCTTCGTCATATTCCGTCGTGATTCCAATCTCTGTTAGCGACGACTGGTGCCTCGGAATGACTTCTCGGAAGAACCGCGAAGCCAAGGTTGTTCGAGGCACATCCAATTCCGTCTCCCGCTGCCTAGAGTCCTCGATTCGGACTTCTTGCAGTGCGTTTTCGTAAGAAGCAAAATAGTCGATCAAAGGCGGAGACTCGGTCGCGGTGACCTGTTGTAGGTGAATTCGTGACTGCCTCAGAGCGACAAATATGTTCTGCTGTTCCTGAGGCCAAGCCCCGCGATCGACCCCTCCAGAAAGAGAAAGAGATTGTAGAGAAGATATTTGAGGAAGAGCCATTGAGGTCGAGCGAATTGCCAGGTTAGCATTGAGTGAGAGAGACTTGAGCTTTGGAAAGCTGGTCGAGCGTGGCAGGATGTCTTGGATCGATGGCGTCGGGTTATCGCACCTTTGAGGCCACACACTCAGCCTCAGCTCTTGCAATGTATCGCGAGACCTTGCAACAAGGCGTGTCGTCTCTTTCCAAACGAGATCGCCCACTTCGGAATTGTAGTACAAGTCATCGATGACGAGACGAGTCAGCGGGGGCAGGCTACTGAGGAGCAGCATGTGGTCGCCCTGGAAGGCAAGAAGCTCAACCTGTCGAAGAGATGGGAGAATTGGCTGTAGCGCCTGAATGGCAACGGGTTGATTCGCGGAATAGGAGCCCCAGGACCACCTATGGGACACACGTATCAATGGAGTGTCAACGGTTGAGACACTTCGAGAAAGCAAGGACATACACGAGGTTCTCGACCCGCTGAAGATTGCGGCAAACGACTCTGAAATAATCGAGCTCAACATTGGAATTGAGGCCGAAGCGATTGATCTCCAATGTTCGAGCCAAGACCCGGACAGGATGGTGTTCTTCGATCTCTGCCAGTGTCTTGAGGCTGTCTAGTCGGGAGCCTTCCTTCCTAGAAGGACCGGTCGTATCTATCACAATACGCCGAAAGGTAATGCCCATCAAGGCTTCTGCCAAGGCTTTGCAGACCAAGCGGAGTTGAAGGACGTCACCCAGAGTCGCCTATTTTGCACAGTGAACAGACGCCAGGCCCACGATCAGGGCACTCACTGCTTTTCCAATCGCTGACAACAGTTCCAGAGGTATTTCTGTGATCTTCCCCATGGTACCTCTGCTCGAGCTGGTCTAATCTCGAGGATAAGGAGAAGCCTTTCTGAGTTCCCACGAGCTGAGGTAGCGGAGATCCAGGTGCTGACTCAGCGAATTAAGCGCCCGTCTAATCTTAGTTCCTTTCCTTTAGGCGTATTGGTCGACGACAATAGATAAATGGATTCATTGCAAGACATGTATATACATATACAGTGCTCAAGAGCCAGAGCACAGAGATAGAGAGCGAATAAAAGGCTCAACTGACCCGACTAAGAGCTATCCGACAGGACCTCAGGCGGCCAATGCAAGAAGAGATATTGTTGAAGAGGGAAGAGAGGCAATTGCATTGTGGCTACTGTGCTATTCAATATTGAACAAGAAACTGAACAAGAAACGTTGGATTGTGATTTAAGATGCGATGATTTCGACATAAACCCTTGTCAGTCCGTGCAACGGGCGATAATAATAACAGAAAAAGAGAAGACGGAAGACAAATAGTCAAGAAGGGGAAACCGAAAGGCCATTTCATATGAGAGAAACCACGAAACTTGATGAAAGGAAGAAAGACATAAGGCATCAAGACCGTCAACCAAACGACGGTTCTCGATGAATGAAGAGAGGTGCATAATACAAAACAAAATCCGGGGCACTACCACGCAGATAACGTTGACGATGCTTTCCGATGATGGGTCGGCCCCGCATGCGGAGGTAAAGCACTAGCCATATGAGCTGGCATATACGGCGCAGCGGGCACCCGTACGGGTACGAAGCCGACGGGAACCGGGGCAGGACCGTACACGCCAGGCATGGGTGGCACACCAGTAGACCCGACGCCTAGAGGGTGATATGCTGGTGTCGTTGGGTTGAAGAAGAAAGTCCCTGGTACAGGTGCGGGCGCGGCAGGCATCACGTTCATGTGCGACGGAGGGGCGGGTGGTAGCATCGGCATACTTCCTGGGACATTCACGTAGGGTGGATTATTGAGTGAAGGAAATGCTGGACCTGACGGGGTGAACCTTGCCGCGTTGGCAGAGAGGGGAGTCGTGCCCTGCGTACTGTGGTGACGGCCATGGGGATTCGCAGAGGGCTTCTTTCGATGGTTTGACTTGGCGGGGGTAGGGGCTGGCATTGGCTTGACATTCCCACTAGGCCGAAGATTCTTGCCTACGTTCTCCATTGAAGTGGGAGGCTTGGGCGTTTTCATCCCTTCAGCGAACCGGTCGCGGTTGCCCCATTGGGATTTCTTAGGGGGTTTCGAGGTCTTGGTGAGTGGCTTTTCTTTGGCACGTTTTGAGTCCTGGACGAGCTCTGCCTTGACATCTTGAGACTTGGTCTTCATATGTTCAGAGCTTGGCAAAGGTTCCTTGGTCGGCTCAGAAGAGATCGAGTCAGTCCTACGCCTCGTGAAAGCCAGGAACAGGTCCCTTGCCCGCTTTCCAGTTGAAAGCGAGGATACCACCGAGCTGGCCCCCAAGTCGATCCACCCTTCATCATCTTCATCCAAAGATGGTGAAGACAGACCCGATTGGCTTTGGCTATCCTTGTCATCTGCGGTGCTGCTCCGCTGTCCTGCGCCGTCCTCCGAAACGCTAGAGCGAGGTCGTATTACGACGTCCTCGATGGGGCTTGGGCTATGCGATGTGGATGCAGACTTGAGGGTGAGATCGAAAGGATACTCCAACCCAGCTTTAAGGTTAGTATCCTTAGGTTCGATGGTGCCGTCAAAAGTTGCAGATAGAGGAGAGGTCGTTTCTGTTTGGTCGGACCTCAATTGATCGACGAGTTCGCGTGTTCGAGATGCACGGGCTCGGCGACGTGGTGTGGGTTCTTGCAAGAAGGGCGGAAGAAGCAGCTGGGAAGGTCGCTCAGGTCCCGCCACCTCCGCTGGCGACGACGCCTTTCCTGCCTTGGTCTTGTCGACTTGGACGTCGGTGGTGAAGAAACCTTGATCGTCCTTCTTGATCTTGACTGTCGTGAGCCGAGTAGTTGACTTGGTGGGTGGATTGAGCGTGGGGAAAGTAAAGCTTGAGAGCGAGTCTGCATTGTCCCGCTTCTTGGTGACAGATTTGGTAGGCTTCTTCTTCTCTTTGAGTGAATCAGTGATGGAAGCAAGGGAGAAAGTCCCACTGTGGGCCGGCGGAGAGAAGGAGGGGACGAAGGAGGATGCAAAGGCATTGAGACTTTTTCTCGGGGTTGGCGAACTGAAGAGGCCTTCTGTGGAGCTGAAGCTACTATCGGGTGAGGCTGACTTGACCAGGACGTCAGAAAAAGTAGACACTGCATGTACTGGGGTCGCTGGCATTGCGAAGAATTCATTAGAATTGTCGGATCCTTTAAGAAAAGGCTTAGCTGATAACATAGGAGCGCATAGCGGACCAAACGCACCAGAAGACAGCTCCGAGTCGATGAACGAGCTTGACATGGACCCCTCGGTATCAGGTGTCGCTACGTCTTGAACAGAGCTGATAAAGTCTTGCAGTGATTCGCTCCAGACCCTATTATTGTCGATAATCTCGTCTTCATCTGCGTACAGGTTGGGACGAGCCATTGGTCCCAGATCGGCCTGCTCAATCTCAGGAAAGAGGACGAAAGGAAAGCCAACAGCCTTTTCATACGGTCGAACAGCCTCCTCGACGAGGCGAACCCCAACAAGCCCCGAGTCCAGCCTCAATTCTTCAAAACCAACAGACCCATCGTCTCCTGACCCCAGATGAATGGCCGATGGCAATGAAACGAGATAGCTGTGAGGTGTCCTGCGTTTCCTGCGCCCTTGGCTGTCGTCATGCGGTTCAAAAGCCCATGAATCCGCGGTCCAGGAGGGCCTCGTCCGCCACCACTGGTGCTGCTCGTCGTTCACCGACCGCCACTGGCCTATGCTCGCTGGTTGGTTGACCTCGTTGGATAGTTGAAAGCTCATTGAGCAGGATCCTGAGCCGAAAAAAATGGTGTTCTGTCTGGCCGGTCTTGACTGTTTGGGTATATAAATGTCTTGTAGTGCAGACAAAGAATCGACTTACGAAGCACCAAGAAAACCGGCTCTACTGGCAGCCACTTTTACTTGGAATCTTCACAGAGGACCTGACGAGATAAAAACAAAGAGAAATTGTGAAAGATAAAAAGATGATGGTGGTCGCTGTTTGAGCAGTGAATAGGGCACGTTTTGAGTCACAAGACTGACATCAAATCATGTAAGGACAAGATCATGTCAGAAAGGGGCAAAATAAAGATGATTCTATCTTTCTCTGGACGCTACCATTACATTCGAAATCGACTCATAAAGGGCACGAGGCTTTCTCGCAGTAACTCTTCATGGTCTCGTTCATGCCTCACCGGTGCAGGGGGGCCAGGTCGTTGGACCCGTGCAGGTCGGCTTGCATGGCTCTCCTCGGTGGTCTCCTTACGTCTTGAATCTGGGTCATCCAGATACCACGGGGCTGGGTTCTTATCTTGAAGCGGACCCTTTGTCACAAAGGACGCTTCGACGTCTGGGTCCTTGTTTTCGTCACGATTCTCGGGATCACTGTTATGCTCCTCCTTGTACCTGATGTGATCTCGCAGTTCTTTCAATCTGGCGACAATGGTCTTGTGATTTGGCAACGCAGCAAACTCAACTGACGGCGTTGGAGATTTGCTTGGGGTGGCACTGCCGGGAGCGGCTGCCTGGCTGCGAGAGTACTGCGGCCACATCAGTCTCGTCGTGGACTTGGAGGTGAGAACGTGTGCCACTTACTCGTTGGGGAGGCGTGATAAATCCATCGTCATCGACCTTGCGCTTCTTCCTCGGAGAGATCGGTGTAGGAGCGCTCGGCACGAACAAGGAGTTGGAAACAGGGATCGACCCGTATCCACTCAAGGTGTAGCAGGCCTCATCGTCTGCCAACGGAGGAGGTTCGTGGTTGGGTGTGCTAATAGCAACCTGTTGCTTTGGATAAAAGAGTTCAACTGGGGGCATGTTCACCGAATCGCCCAAATATTTGTGCAAGCCCGCCCTTTTATCCATCTGGAGGGACTACCGTTGGCCTGCCACAGCACGCTTTGTCCACTGCAAATGTTACCAGTGGCCACAGTGGCTATTGTCCAACCAGGACGCAACGCCGGTATGTGCGCACGATGATGAAATTCCTTCAACCGTAATTCAATTCTGTTGCCAGAGTAAGCGCTTCATTCGTTGCTCTCGCCATGGATGGCAGAGACGCTATCATGTACCGTCCCACTTCAATGACCGCCCACCCTTTTCGGATTATCATGCGGGGCGTCTGATTTACCCCGCCAACCAAGCAAAAGTCAAGACTCTGCACTCTCCCAGGGCTCATCACCGTACAGCTATGTCCCCTTCGGGGTGACATACGAAAAAATTGGAACGATACAGAGAAGATTAGCATGGCCCCTGCACAAGGATGACACGCTTTCCCGGAGTGGTAGACCTACGGGTCTCAATATTTATTTTTCGTCGCATTTGTTCCCAACCTCATTCCGCATGCCTTGTTGGACCTCAAGGTATATTCGCAATTGCAGAGTGTAGTTTTAATCCAATCGACGTCAGCCACGTCCCATTATTGTGCTGGCTCCTCTCATTTCCACCATCTTGCACGAACTGAGTGCTTACAGGCAGTCACATATGACACTTGGGGTCCCTGTTGTTGGCCTAGATTTTTATAGCATATTAGGTATCATGAATCTAAAGCTTTAGCCAGTCATGGAAGGATGGGCGCTTATCATGCTGAGTCAGCGCGCATTGACGACTCCTGGCACGAACCCGCAGGAGATTGGCACTTTCACTCTGAACCGTGAGCGACACCCAGACAGACGTTATGGTGAAGATCACGACAACACCTCCGGAACTGTTATCGACGATTGCAGAAGCAGTGAGTGCCTACCATGGACCTCAGGCTGAACGCTTGTTCACCGGCCAGACTTCAGGCGACGCTGGGCGATGTCCTCCAACTCCGCCTGGTATGCAAACACTTTTCAGAAACCTTGACGGCCATCGCCTTTCGGCATATTGTGATAGATACGCGCGGTCTCTCTGCGCAAGAGGGCTGTCGAATCGATGCCCTCAAAACACTGGCAGAGGTAGAAGAACGTCATCCTGTTCGATATATGGCTCGGAAGTTGGAAGTTAGAAGCTTTCAGCTCAACCGTGATTTGAATATCGAGGCCCTGAATTGCTTCACAACCGTCTGTCGCAACTTGACGCGGGTGGAGAGCCTTGTGTGCGTTCTTACTTTCAGCGCTTCAGCTAGTTGTTCGGCTATTAACAATTGTCTATGCATATGTTCCGCAGGTGGTCCTGGGGCAGTTTGGACTCTTACCGCTCGGTATCTCTCAAAGATTCCACTCCCATCGTACAGGCACTACAGCCTATGATCCCTTCTCTTCGAGAGGTTGAGCTTCTCGCCTTCCGGGACGACCAAATCCCGCTCCTCAATGGCCTTTCTCTGCTCACCCGGCTCACAATCAAACCTCACTCTTTTACTCCAGAAGAGGTGACTGATCCAGTCTGGAAACTAGTGACGGGTACCATCGGCAGATCCAGCGATACACTGCAGGATCTGTCCTTGAGTATACAACCTGAAGGCGACGAAAAATCGAGGCCTTCAATCCAGGACGTCCTTTCGAATGGATGCGAGTCGCCGTCGCTTCCAAAGCTTAGATCACTTTCTCTCAATGCTGCCCTGGCAATGCTCTCGAAGACAAAAACCCTCCCCCAGATCTCCTCTCTCCAGTCACTTTCTCTCCGTCTCGGTGACATTGGTTGGCCTCGGGGAGACAACAACCTATTTATCGCGTTGAGGCAGTCGGGTATTCTCCTGCAACAAGTGATTTCCCCCGCGTCAGCACCTTTGTTCGACTATCTTGCTTCTTACGAGGGCATTCTTCGCGAAGTTCAGATTGAGGGCTCCTGGGAGCTGATATCAGAGACGAGCGAGGCTCTGATGGGTCAGGCTTCGCGGTTCTTCCAGGATGTAATTCCCAAGCACCGGTCTTCGTTAAGGAAGATTGAAATTGTAACGAGCTATGATGATGGGTGGGCCTTTGGCGACTCAAACTTAAACATGTTTATCGATCCCCTTCCAGCATTGGAATGGCTCGAGATTGCCATATTGGTGACTGGGGAAAACAACCATCTTGTAAGTACATCGGAGCAAATATTGCTTGCGGATTGGTATTGACGGGGTGGTCTAGAAAACGTTTCTGGACAGGATCCTGACCCCTTCCCGGTTTCCGCTTCTCCGAAGGATCGATCTATTCGTTACAGTCGAACCTGGTACAATGTGCGGCGTCAGGACATGCGGTCGGTATGCTATCTCGTTGCGTGCAAGATCCTTTAAGGAGACCATGGAGAAGCTGCGCAATTATTCTTTTGCATTCGATGGGGCAGATGCAGGTCTCGTCAGGGACTTGAATCCCCCTAGGCTCTACGTCAGGGATCACGGTTTTGGCCCATGCGTCTCTGGGGGTTCTTTGCACTTTGAACCTCTTGGGACCGACTGGGATTTCCTAAACGCCACTGTTGACGGTGGTTATATCAATTGGTAGTGGAACTACTAAGGTAGAAATGCATTCGGTGCATGCCTCTTCTAGAGACATCACGAGCTTTTGCGTACTGCTTGTAGATGCCTGACTTGCTATGGGCATTCAACTTTCATAACGTATACTTCTTGCCCGTTCAGTAAATAATCTACTTATCTGACTTCTGAACCTCTTCAAATACGAATTGTGACCCGGTGCATTGATTCTAAATCATTGGACCTTCTGAGAGTGTATGCAGGCCCACTGTGACGACAGCAGAAGTAGGATTATCCATGGGCGCTTATAGAGTTGATGTTGACATCGCCACAAGAAGCTCTGACCGTGGAGTCGCAATTCCTTTGAGTGTGATTAAAACAATATCGTCTCTTGCACTTCTCTCCTTAGGCTCATGCTCGCAACATGGCCAAGATAACAGACCTCCCTACCGAGCTCCTTTGTAGGCTGGCAGACGAAGTGAGACGCCCAGCCCGATTACAGTAACTCTTCCGATCAAACTGAAGTCAAAAAACAGGCACATCAAAAGGATATATT
This sequence comes from Coprinopsis sp. MPI-PUGE-AT-0042, assembly GCA_020736565.1. Lineage (NCBI taxonomy): Eukaryota > Fungi > Basidiomycota > Agaricomycetes > Agaricales > Psathyrellaceae > Coprinopsis > Coprinopsis sp. MPI-PUGE-AT-0042. The sequence goes on from JAHBOF010000131.1 coordinate 91,830, forward strand.
CCAGCTTCGACTGGTTTGCAAGAGTCTCTCGAGCTCTCTGGCTTCTCTGGCTCTCAGTCGAGTGGTTATAGCCGTTGGCACTCCCTTCGGTGGAAGAGATGAAGGACCTGGGATGAACGCTCTCAGGACCCCTTCAGAGGTTAAAGACCACCCAGTGCAAGCGCTAGCTCGAAAGCTAAGTATCAAGCGCCTCATTCCGCCTGCCAATGTAGAGTCGGATGCGTTGAGCAAGCTGTTGCAATCCACGTTTGGAAACCTCGCTGGAGTGAAAAGACTAGAGTACGCTGCCCATCCTAGAGTTCTAATTTATCTCCCAAATCCTGATTCTAATTGGCACCATCATTAGATGGTCCTGGGACTACACGCTCGCCGATTTCGAGGAAACCCCACTACCGAATCACTTTGCTCTCAGTGTTGTTTTGGCTCTGGAGCCGTTGCTCGCATCCATCGAAGAGGTTGAGCTCACCGCCTTTCAAAAAGGCCAACTTCCCATTCTCTCTGGGATTAATCGGCTCACTAAACTTCATGTTTCGTTGCAAGCTATTCAGTGGAGAGGCATGGGCATTGCTGTCGGTGGAGATATTGCTGGCGCCATCGATCGGTCCTGGAATACATTGGAGGATTTGAAGCTGGTGATCCAACCTGCGGCTAGAGGTTCAATATGGCAGGAGAAACCACCGGGGGGCATCGTGTCCCATTCATTCCCCAGACTTCAGTCGCTATCGCTCACTGCTGAAGCCTGCGCAGTGGTGTTACCTGCAGATATGCCCTTTCCCCAACTCCCTTCCCTGCACTTTCTGCATCTGAAACCGTGCCTCGGAGGGGCCGATCATCTTCAAAGAGTGGACAACATTTTTACGTTTTTACAAGGCTCGGCCATCCGTTTGAAAGGAGTCGAAGCGCCTGCTACAAGGTCTCTGATCCGCTACCTTGATTCGTACGAAGATGGTTTACAAGAGTTGGAGATACACAGCGATTACCGAGGTTCAATCGAAACGGCTGAATCCAGGCCAGTTGGATATGTCTCCAAGTGTAATGCTTGGTGCCCTATGATGAGAGCTTTCCCGTAGATTTGAGGACTGAGATGCACTTAGTACTACCCAAACTTAGTACCACTCAAACTCAGCAATTTCATATGCAGTGGGAAAGTTGGAACTGGAGAAGACTTCCAATGCTCGGCACTCGGCACTTGGGGACTTCGGCTGGGAGGATAACATCAGAAGTGTAAATGTTATGTACATGGCTCCAGGCTGCACGGTGCTAGACCGTTGTCTCTCAAATTGGACCCTCTCCTCTCGGTTCCGCTCTTCTCGGATTTGGAGAGCTGGGAGGCATCTGCCCAACAGCCGCCAGCTTTTTCCCCATTTCGACATCAAGATGCTAAAAAGGACTAGCGCATGCCGACAGCTTCATCACTGCAATAGCAACCGCTTCCAACGCAAAATCTCTTATTATCTTGTCTTTCCACCCCACACGCACCGTCACATCAACAGAAGGCTGCCCCTTTCCCCACCAGCGCGCAAGGTGAGGAAGCGCTCAGGACAGACTAGCGGAAGCAGAGCCCGTACTGAGAAATTTGTCACTAGAGCCCCCATATGTTGCCGCCACAGAACCATGTGGCTTGGAAAGGTAAGCACCAACCATTGTCGCTCGAACGGTGTCAGTGACGCCTGGGCCCTTTCAACGCAACCGCAGCATGCATTACAGCTCTACACGCGGTTGCAATCAGCGCAACAATTCTTCGAATTCGTATACGATGGAGAGGTGCAAAGCTATGGTGGGACGACTACCTCACCGCCGCTGCCATGCTCATCGACGTAGCCCTTGCGGTATCCTTCTGGTTGATGTTTGAAGTCTTGGATGGTGCGACGCCGCCATTCCATTACCGCGTCGTGCCACCTTAACCCTCGTTTAGATTGGTCGTCTATGGCATCGAGCGTCACTAAGCTAGCCTGGATGAACATCATGATGTATTTCTCCATCTTTTGGATGAGCCGGGTCAGCCTAGCCCTCTCGATCGCGCGAGTGTTTCCTCCAGGCACCGTAGCTCGAAAGAGTCTTATCGCAATGGCAGCCCTCTTTTTCATCTTTTTCATCTTTGCCTTCATTCTCAGTGGTTCACTCTGTATCTGGTCTCCTGCGATATACCCCCCAGGAGCGATCATTTTGGAAGAGTACAAGAATTGCCAACCTGGTACTCCGAGATATGTCTTAGCCGGTGGCTTGACAGCTTCAGGTGCGTATAATCCTCGCACCTAGCAAAATGATAAAGCTTACATGCCCCACAGTGGACTTCCTATCAGACATCTTGGCGATTAGCGTCCCCCTCACGTTTTTATGGCGCATCACTCTTCCACCAAGCGAACGACGTCTGGTTCACGGAGCCGTATCAGCAACTATCCTCACAACTTTGTCCACTGTGGTTACTTGCGTGTTCTGGTATGCCCACATCGACATGGGGCCGGATTTTCGTATCATCATAGCAGGTATCCTTTACCAACAGGTACCATCACTTCTCGTTATCGTCCCTCCATATGCTGACACGGGATTCACTAGGCAGCCATGTCCCTAATCACCTGCAACCTTCTTGTCGTTGTAACCTACTGGTGGCGCAAGGTGTGCCGGAAAAACCAGCTGACCCCACGTCGGTACAGGTACAACGATCCAAACATCCCAACCTCCAAGACCTCCTCCGAATCGCCCTCTTCTGCATCTGGTTCTCGAACTGATGGCGCAGGAAATGGAGGCTCTTCTCGACTTCCAGATGATCTGACATTTACGCCGATAACCCCTCTCGGCCCAGAATCTGCCGGCAGCCCTATTTGGGCTGAAGCCTCCTAGCCGTGCAAAGCATATACGCCTGTAGGCACCTCACCAACGGGCGCTGTAGATTCTCGTTGACCGCCGGCATTGATCTACCTTCCATCGTCATTACCTTCTTTGAGAGGCCACACATAAGAGGTGTCATTGGCACCTGTGCTCAAGCTCTCCTACCGTCTCGCATGGAATTTGATCAGACTGCTTCAAGCTGGTCACAGCGCTCGCCCTGTTTATGCTATTCATACTGTCGTCCATCGCAATATACAGTCCGCCCCCGAGTAACGGGACATCAGTGAGTTCGGGGTGTCCATAATTCGTAAATTCCATCTCCTTGTTTGATAAAGGGTACCATTGTGTTCTCTGGCGTCTAATGTACACGATGATATACAATTTTTGATTTTTGGCGAAGGTGGAACTGTCGTATGAATATTTTGGCTCGGTGTTGGCAGCGAAGGAGCCAGATCACCGAGTGTTGGGACACCGTGGGAAACGTCTGATTGGCGCCATCGTCTACCATCGTCGTCTCTGTGCTTGATTACCAGTCCCAATAGCCTCAAATGAAATATGAAAATGGCTTACACAGGGCTCAGGATACTTTAGATGTCTTTGGATCAATGAAATGATAGTAAAATAAATAAATAAGAGAATGTCGCTGTTTATCACATGATGCAGACTGACATGAAGTTCCAATGAGCTCGGCCAGAGGCACACTCGGGAAACCGCTTTTTGATTGTCTGGACCTTGTATATAGCTATCTTTAACTAATATTAAGTTAATCGGGGGCCAAAGTCTCTTTGTGAGCAGTAAAGGACTGTGATGGCAACGGCCTGGAAATTTAACTGCTACAGGTCTCAAACTACACTGTCCATTCTTGCCTGTAGACCTCCATGCACTATAAAAGGCACATATTTTGAATTTAGGTGACCAAGATTACCTCTTGGAGTACTCCTCTGGGCATATAATCTAGGTCTGCGCAAATTCCCATTACGGACTTTATGTTCCCATTTTTTTCGGCCTTTTTGACTGTTGCCCATGCATGAAGCCCAATAAAATCGATAAATATCCATACTGGTTGAAAACGAGAGGATAAATGTATTATCTAGACAATGTTAGAAGTTACCATCTTGCCTTCCAGCATCCGACTGCACTACCATCGCCAACTTCCTCGTCTCTCAAGTGCTGCGAAAAACATCATCCCTTTGCATGTTTTGTGCATTTAGCGAGCCATTTCCTATGAGATACAATAAAAACCAGGTGATAATGTATTACCGGGCATCTCATATCCTATGATTGCAATTTCAAGGGCTACCATGGACGTCTTCGATGTTTGATTCACGGTTTCCCGAAGGGGGCAGCTGTCCCAATGCGGAAACGGCGCTGTGATGGCTTCTCAAGCGTCATGTCCATTGATATTTACTTACAATTTCAGTAGCACTTGTGCTCAAAAATGCGCACATAGCTTGAGATGGAACACTTTAAGATCCTATTACCAAAAAAGGTGCGGTAGTGTATGTGTAGAGACCGCTAAAAGCCTACTGTCCCATTTCCCGGGGTGTCCCGTGACCCGGTGATGGACTGTAAGCCAATTTGATTATCATTTGTCGTAGAGTTCTCCCGCGCCCTCAAAGTGTAAGAGACATTCCTTGAAGCCTTCGCTGTCTGCCGCAGGTTTATTGGAAATATGATTTGACTTCAAGCGCTATCATGGCTGAAGCACTACCCAACCAGTCAATTTCAAGGCACATGTTGTCCCTGAAAAGGGTCCAAATCATTGCTCGTTATGACGATGGATGGGCGTTTGGAGAGTCAAACGATGGAATCCTCTCTCATACGCTACCAAGCTTAGAGTTTCTCAGGATGTCTGTCTACGTTGATAAGGATCCACCGCGAGACAAGGACCACCTTGTGAGTAGCATGATTGCATACTGCACCAGTTATCTCAAGTCTATATTTGGCAGAAATCTTTGTTGGACAAGGTCTTACATCCTTCTCGATTCCCAGTTCTCAAGACCATTGTCCTCAACGTCGTCGTTTTCCATGGACACTCGCACGGAAGGATGGCAATCACAACCTTTCGCCTGGAAAAGGCTATCAGATGTACCGGAAAGGCACTACAGAGATTGGGGGCTATCGATTCAAATTCCTGAAAGTCGATGGAAGAATAACCGCCTATACCCCTCCGCATATCTTTGTAGGCGACCACTGCAACCTTCCCCAGTTCAGCGAGGATGCATGGAGATATGTGCATACTGGGACCAAAGATACACCGACGTGAAGACAGCACAAGCATAGAGTATTCCGCAGGAGTGGGCCTTTGACGTGGTTGTGTCCAAATGTCTATGCTAGTCGAACAAACCCTAATCATCGGTTGATCGCCAGTGAGATAGAAAGTCATCCCAAAAGCCTTCTATATCGCAATCGGCCATCACTCTGAGTCGGAAGAACCAAACATGTCTCCGAGGTCCAAATCCTCCATGCTATTCCCTGCCCCCTTCTTCCCTCGATTGACTTGGATATGGTTAAATTCCTTGTCACTTCTATTTGTGAGGTAGGACGTACCTTTTGACTTGGCTCTGAGGCCCCATTTTGAATGAGAAGTCCCAGCTTCACGCAGGTCACGTAGCTCCCGAGCCAAACAAGGGTTTGAGACCGACACCAGACGAAGTGTTTTATCAAGATATATCTTGAACTGGTCCTCATTCCCTAGCTCATGGAAGCAACGCGCGATTTCCTCATAGAAGACGGGAAGTAGGGCGTGTAGTCCTTCTTGAATGATCATTGGGATCACCGTCACATGAGAGTCCACCACGAACATGTCGGGAAGGCATAAATCTCTTGACCACTTCTTATAGGAGGGTCGCGTGGAGAGATACATCTTCAGATAAGTTCTGGTACTGTCCGACTTTTCCTGGTCCAGAGGGTCGGAGAAAGAGCACCAGGGGCAGTCACAGGTAAACCTGTAGTCAGGTTCGAGTTTCTTTAGCCGATCGTCGCGAGTTTGGAGGGGGTCGGTGTAAGTTATTGTGATTTCCTCCCCATCAGCAATGTCCCGCAGAGCGTAGAGAGTTGCCGACAAGGAAGAGAGATCCCACCTGTAGGCAGCGTTGGGCCCACAGCTATGGTTGTTCCTGGCTCCGATAGTAGGGAAGGTGCCCCCGTAGTGCTTGTTCCCGTCAAAGGAATCGGGAAAGTCGAATTGGAGATTTAAAGCGTTTGTACGAGCTGCTCCTTCGATGATGCTCGGGCACTCCTCCTTGGTTCGGCAGTTGGCCAGCTTGGTGACTTTCTCGTAATCTGGTGCCAGCATCCTCTTTCCTACTCCCTCGTAGAGCTCAAATCCCGTGTCTTTCGGTAGGGGCACGACGGGAATGACAAACAAAGGGTGCTCGAGCGCTATTAACGCTCCTGCTTCGATAGTACGCGAAGCAAAGGCTCCGAATCCTTTGTTCGTCGTTTGCACCACCTTGTATGGTGGTTCTTTCGGAATATCGACAGATCTTGGAGAATTAGGTCGCAGTGGGATCATTGAGGGATGCAAAAGAGCTGAGATCGTAACTGGTGGGTGGCAGGGGAGTACTGACGGGAGGGTGAATGTATGATGAACGTAGGAAGCGGTTTGGCATTTTGAAGACATCCTCGCATTTTCTGACAATTTTTCGGTCGGTTCTCGATGGCGCACTCGAAATCGGTGCAGAGGGGGAAGAAGAAAGTCGCAGAGTCAGAGCTGAGAATCGATGATGGCTGATTCGTGGCTGTGATGATAAGCGCCGAAAGCCAACCCAAAGACTGACTGGGCACGGGTATTTTTATTCTTACTTGCCTTCCAAGTATCAACCTTAATGTTTTGATCAATAAAAAAGACTCCAACTGGTAGACAAGATGACATTGACCCAAACGAATAACCCCCAGAAAGTGGTATGGGGTGAGAGATGAGTAGATAACAAGTCGAAGGGTACAAGTACAAGTGGTAGTTACCAAGAAATAAAACTAGAAATACAAATACAAGCGGACGACATATGTTATCCCCGGAAGGTAAACTTCAAGCGAGCCCAAACTCAGCCCTGACAAGGCCATCCACGAGTGGCAAACAGCAAGCGCCAGGACACAAGTGTGTCCTCGAGTTGAGCTCCGTCTGAACCTGCCAAACCTTGAGAACAGCTTGCATGCCGAGCTTTTCTGCCTCCTCAGCGGTCACTGGCTTTCTGCGCATAACCAACGCGCGATAACCTGACAACGTCCACTCGGGAACATTGTAGGTTTGGGCGAGGACGATACGATCGATGGGCGAAGTGATGTCGGTCAGCTCTTTGATAGATCGAGCTCGGAGTTGCTTGAAGTCCCAGAAGGTTGAAAGTTCGAGGATGGATGTCCATTCTTCAACCGTGGCGAGTTCACTGGGATTGGAGAGATCACTATGGAAAAGAAATTAGCTTGAGCCTGGGGATCGACTCGAAGAGACTCACAGAGGGTAGAAGATACTGAGCAGCCTCTCGAACGCCACCTGCGAGACTTGCTGGAGGGGAATCGGCCATTCCGAATGAAGCGGGAAAGACGAGAGCAATTTCTCGAAGAACGGAGAGTGTTTTTCGAAGAAGTGCCTGTGGACGTAATACTCTTTGCCTTGGACCTGTCAAGCAGTATTAGCGGACGTTGTCAGAAAACCGAACATGTTATTCCTCACCGAGAAGCAGACAGTGGCATCAGAAAATGAGAATCTCGAGCTAACAGAAGGAGGTTGGGGTGCTCCGGCATCCCACTTAATATCTCTGGTTCCAGTGTTGAATGATGTAGCGCCACCTGTGTGCTGCTGTGCCGTCCTCGGGGTCCATCCAGGATAGGGCGCCGATGGGGGAACAGTAGGGCCCGACGATGGTGAAAACCCAGCGATCGGTCCGGGGGTCTGCCATGGGTAACCAACATTGAATCCCATACCAGGAGTTGTTTGATTAGGCAACGTCACAGAGCGCTGAGGCAAGCTCGAAGTTGCCCATGGCAAGGAAGACGGTCCAAGTGTAGGAGCGGGTGGGAAGAAAGGATATTGTGAAGGGTTGGAAGTATGAGGATAACCGGAGGGGTGGGGAGGAGGGGGAGGAAGGTCCATTTCGGAATACAGGCCAGCACCGAGTCCAATACCTGAAAGACCTCGGTTGACAGGAGGTCGAGGGTATCCCTGCCAGGGTGTTTTGGGAACATGCATAGGGCCCGGGATGACTGGAGCCGTCTGCGGAAGAGGGGGGAGGCAAACCATGAGCCCAAGGCATTGGTCCTGGTTGGCGACATCCCCACCCGGGTGGAGGAGGGCACGTCGGATGGCTTGAGATTGGAGCTTGCGTCGCAGGCCCGGCCTGTCCTGGACCATGTGGGTACTGGTTCCATGTCCAAGGGGTGCCAATTGGACCCCATGGGGGTGGCAAGGGAGGATGCATGCCAGTCAAGTTCGCCGTTGTAGCAGGGATAGAGAAATCCATGGGAGCAGATGGCAAACCCTGTTCTCCACGGGCTGGTCCAAGATTTGAGGGGGGAAGAATTGTACCAAAGAGTGGGCTACCTTGCTGCGGCATTGTAACAGGCTCAACAGCAAGGGTGCCGTCTGGCACAACGGTGCCCCCAGGGGTTGGAGAGCGAGTCAAAGTGCCCCAGCTGGAACTTGAGTTGCTGCTGACACCAGGGAAAGTGACACCGCCTTCTAAAATGCGGACTCTCGGTCCATCCCGTACGGCGGTCATATACGGACTGGGAGTGGACCGAGGAGAAGGTTGTGTAAGTGGTGATTGGACGGTGTCGGGAGTGCCCAAGGTGGTAGGTCTCTTCCTAAAGTCGAAGGGGACATAGGTCACGGGTGCTGATGCTGGCACGGGCGAGTTGGCTGAAGAAGGGACTGTCGAAGGCGGCGACAGCGACCTGACCGAGCCACCGCAAGTCGCACCAGTGGTACTCTTCGCGCGGAAGACTCGCCCAAGATCCAGCGGAGTGTCGTTGGTTGTCCATTGGGCGCGCATCTTGGCACTGTGTTGTGGGCCCGATTCTGCTGGCTCTTCATCAATGACATGGGTCAGACGGCCCTTGCTGTTGGAAACGTGCATATCTTCCATGATCGAGGCGAGGCTCCTGCCTGGTTTGAGAGAGTTGAAGGCTACGGGAGCCGGTTCATAGGTGATGAGGGGAATGTTGCTGCGAGCGAGAGGAGGTGAAGCGGCTTCACTGATGAAAAGGGTCGCTTGCACCGACTCGCAATCCGAGGAAGACGACGACGAGAGCTCGCTTTCCGTCTCGCAGGTCACAGTGTATCGAAGCGAGGATTGCTCAGCTTGACTAGGATCCAGGAACAGTGAAAGATATTCTTCCCGACCCTTGCCTTTACTATCCATGCCGGAGGGGGCGATGACAATTTCGTCCTGGTCATCCAGGACATCCTCCACTGATGGCTGCCACCTCTCGTCGAGCTGCTTCAGAAGAAGCAAAGGATCTTTCTGCTCTTCCGTATTCGGTTCCTCGGGGGACGGACTGCTTGTTTTCATGAACTTTGTCGACGCAATCAAGCGGTCTATGACGCGGGAAAGCTCGTCACCCAACTCCATCATCTGGTCTGTCTCCTCCCCATCCTTCTCGGAGAGATCGTCGTCCTCAGGTTCCGAATCGTCGCGGAAGGTCGTATAGAAGGGAGTTCGGTCCGTCGGGAGAAGCAGCTGTTCCCTTGTCGCCATTGCTTGAGCGGTATGAGTACCCTTGGTGATAGCTTGGCGATTTTACGGGAACAACCGTAGCCACCGACTCGTCGAATGCAGGAGGGGGTGACGGACTTGCAGCAACTTGGATAGAAGCTTGAGTGGGCGTCTTCGAGGAAAGGGCGGGCTTCTGCACAGCCTCAGCGTCCGCTTCGCCTTCAGTGTCGCTGTCTCTGGTACGAGCGGGGACATCGAATGTGAAGGACGGCGAGATAGTGGATAAGGATGAAGCAGAAGGATTCACCGCAGTGCCGAATGGCCAACCTTCGTCTTGAAGGCTTTCCTCGGGGCGTGTCTGCCAGTCCCAGGAATACGGCGAGGGACGAGCAGCTGACTGCCCCAGCAAATGCGGTGTGGGGATAGCTGAGCCATCTGGGGCTGAATCGAAATCTGGTATTACTTTTTCGAATCCCTGAGGAGAAGTGATCTCCAGAGGTGTACTGGGTTGCTCCTGTTGCCAGTCTTCCTGTGTGGCTGCAGGGCCAGCGTCACCTCCAGTGGCGGCCTTCTGCCTTCTCGCTGCTGCAAATGCTAGGATCCGGAACCGTGCTGCGTTCGAATTCGCAATTGTAGACGGCGAGAATGGAAGTGAAGATGCGTCCTGATTGATGCTGTTGTCTGGAGAGATATCTGTCAACTCGAGTCAGATTCATTTCAGTGGCCTCTCATGTCTGGCACATACCGTCTACAGGGTCCACTGCGCAGTTCGCAATGGGCGAGCGAGGCTCAGAAACAGTGTGGGGGTGTTCATTGTCGATGCCACTCATGAAGCTGACGACACTGGGTGTTGCAGAGCTCAGACTGCTCAGCAACGAGAATTCGGATTCGTCAGACAGCTCTCCAGCGCCCATGTCAGAGCCCTGCTGCTGTTCATTCTTGCCTTGAGGCGACGTGGGTGAATTCGCTCCGGAAAGCATTGAGAGGAGCTGAAGCTCTGAATAGAGGCTGTCCGAATTCCTGCAAGGCCCGGCCATGACGGTATTTGGAAGAAGATAAGAAAGGCAAGCAGTGCCCGCATCACTGGAACGCTCTTGTTTACGTCGGTTTGGCTAATAGGCGCCCACAAAGCAAGCCTTTTGCTTCCGTGCAGCTTCGCCATGGTCTCAAGTGCGGCTCGCTTCAGGCTTAATATACTCGAGAGACGGAGAGGATATATAAGTTGAGGTATCCGTGCATGATACCACTAAGACGGTACGCCCAATGATCACCAATTGCATAGCACGCTACCGTTCAATCATGATAGGATCACCGTTTGACCCTGCCGCAGCCAGCGCCGGACCTACTATTCCTATCTGCTTGTGAAGTCAATTTGCTCAGGGAATCAACCGGCCCAGTACCCGTCAGATACAGCTTGATGTGCATCTTTACAAGGCGGTCAACCAAGGCCACGTCTAGTGCTTCCAATTTCATGCGGTGCCGCTAAGGTTGTTCAGAAAGGCCCGTCATGAAGGCAGCAGATGAGCTCACCAGAGAGAAGCGTACGCCTCTGTAGACGTAGCCCCAGAGATCCTTCCACTCGGGATGTTTCTTGTCGATGAATACACCCTTTTGAGTTGGATCCTTCGTTTGTGCAAGATGGTCTATTGTAATCTTCTTGATGTCCTGGGCACAACGAGTTAGAACGTAAGAAAGGGCACAGCTCCGTCACATACGGATTTGTTCGCCTTCTCGATGGCCGCACCATCCAGAGGCAGCTCGTCCTCCTGTTTGCCTTTCGAGGCTGGTAACTCCGCAATATCCCCAAACACGTCCTTCTCCTTTCCCTTGGACTGACGTATTGGGACTTCGGGAACTTTGAACACGTCGTTCATCTCTGACCCTCCTTGAGCCAACTTTGCCCTCTTGGAGGCACCATTGACATTGGCAAGGCTTGCACTACGCTTGAGATCGCCCGGTTTACTGCTAATTTTGCCAAAGGCCAAGCTCCCTTTGCTTTCGGCTTTCTCAAGATCACGAGCAAAAAGTATTGGGGGCTTTCGAGGTATGGGGTCGTCTGGTCGAGGCAAGCGCTGTTGTGTGGGAGGCCGAAGCGTGATACGTGCGACGCTGAGCCGTATTGTGCGTGGAGCCTCATTACCAGAGGGGAATGGGGGAGCTGTCTTGAGCTGCGCGTAGATGATGATGTTGGTTGTATCAGGGCCATCTTCACTGGCGAGTTAGAGGGCTACTGAATGAGGGCTGCAATGGAACTTACCAGCGTCGCCCAATGAGACTTTGACTCCCATCTCGGACTTCAATAGGGTACTCTCAGGGGAGCCTGAGGAAGCAAACGGTCTCAAGCAGAATGTATTCTCGAAATATATCCGTGATAGGATTGCTCGTGGGTGAATGTCGCTTGAGGGTTTGATTAGTGGACTGTTCGACGTATACAGACGAGGAGCTCACAGCTCTACATTGCCAGTTTCGTCCAAGAATACATCCGAGAGCTTTACAACTCCCAAGAACCGAAGACTCGGCCGACCTCGCATACTCTCCAAAGCCAAGGCCAAAGGATTCTCCAGCAAGGAATATGATTTCGTGTGTTTAGATGGTGATTCAAGGCACGCCGAAAAGGTAAGCCCGTCCAGCAGCAAGTGCGAGTCAGGCAGTGACAATGCTCCTCGATATAGAAGACGGTATGACGAAGGTGGTTTGCTGGGTGTAACAATGCCCATCGCCCCAGCTTTCAGGCCGGTCCCAGGTGTCGTCGGTGTCGAGCCCATAGTGTGTTCAGTCATGGCTACAGGTTCATAGGACATTCAAGTCCCGTATCGTGTCGTCAAAGGGGTCATGAAGTCATGAAGCGTAGTGAAGGTAGGTCAAGGCCCTCACCAAACTCAGTGGAGTTGGACGCGACCTGGGCACACATGACTTTCACGTGAGCTCCTGTCACGCGTCCAAAATTACGCGTTTAAACCAAGGGGGGGAGATCTTGTCGTTCTTCACAACGTCCACTACCAGGATCTCTCATAAGGGTACCACTCATGCGGAGAGTCCGATTCCTTTTCTCGAACACACTCTAGCTTTTCTTACCGGATCGATAACCGAAACCTTTGGCATCATGGCTAGAGCGGTCGGCTTCCTTCATTTCTCAAGCACCCCTCAACCGCCCTTGAATGCTTCTTTCTTGTGCGAATTCATTTCCGTTGAGCAACAACTTCCTAACATGGGGAATACAGTAGAAACAAATTTTCTAAGGCTGTCTTCTCTCAACTGTGTGGGTGCAAAATGTGCTTCTAAGTGCGCAAATTTACTATTTACCCTGACTCAACTTGAACAACCTAACTAATAAGGTGACATGATCTCCCTTTCTTTTTCCGTCGCTTTTTTTCTGGGAGAAATCGAAGCGTTACCTCCTCGGAAAGACTTTATGCATCCTTCTGGAATGGCTGCTCTGATCCTCGCTATCTCCCTCGACACTAGCCCATTCCCCAACCTGCTTCACTTGATTCCTCACGCGTGTTACATCAGACGAAGTCCCTTCGCCATCTCTCTGATGCACACAGGTCCAGGTAAGGTATTGCTACTCCTACAGCCTGACTCTTCAAGGTCGGTTGCATGGCTATGGACAGATCTGCCGCCTGTTGAGAGCGGGTATCCTGCAGAACCCGGAGCGCTACTTGACACTGCCGCTGATTCACCGGGCCTTGCCATATGCGCCACTAAGACCCCGGTCGCGAATTACTTTTCACGTCTTTCTAGGAAAGGCTTCTCCTTTACTCAACGCTCACCATGATCAGGTCTAGATCTTGCTCAACCATGGCGCTGTCGAAAATGATTTTTTGACAACCACTGGCGACAGATGGCAACAGCTGCCCTTTGAACTCAGGAAAGCGCACTACTGGACATCACATGTTCACATTGGAATGACGACCATGACTTTCTCAAGTGATATCGTATGTCAGAGGCAATGATAAACCCTCGATGCTGTGTCTCCCTGGATCCCTCACCGAATCTTCAGGATCACAATGTCGAGGCCACCATTCGGATGCCCTAATATGCCACTCACTTCTGGACTGGCGAGGTGCGGGCTTATGGTCATCTGAGGGGTCACATCCGAAGCGAAAAGCCCTTCATCGAGCATCCCTGGCGAGTTTACAGTTGGACGTAAAGTCGGCCTTCTCCGCATTTTTAAGGTACTGAATGCCATTGCTATCACCGGGAGGCCTGATGACAGCCAGAACTGCGATCAGTTCCCTTTTTGTTGATGCCATCCTGCTCAACAGCAACGCTGGCGAATCACTCAACTGGGCAGTTGTCGGGCTCTGGTGTCCGGCATCTCAGTACAACTTATAGCACCGCGTTTTCCTATACGCTCAATACCAGCGGCAATGTTCAGCGATCCTCCAACGTCTCGGGAACCGCAACTGAGACGGTGGCAGCGATAATCGGCAGAGATAAATGCTCATTTTACTGTGATGGGAATCAGTAACGTACAGTCAAGTGGAACCTCATCAAAAAGGGATCATCAAATACGGAATGGCTCACCTCCATGGTGGCGTGGACTTATTTACAGTCCGTGGCAATGTCATTGAAACGGTTCTAGTGCCCTCTCCGTCAATCTTAACCTTCTTGTCTCACAGTTTAATGCTTTGCTTCCTTCTCCGAGCACGATATTAAAGTGTAGAACGATCGAGAGGCTCACCACCGTTCCTCGTGCCACCCACTTCCCCCACCCTCCTACCTCTTTCTCAGCCTTCAAATCACCATGAGCAGGCAACAACAACGACGAGCGGCGTCCCTCCAGATCGTATGTTCCCTCTTCTTCCTCCTTGCTTCGCATCCCCTCACACCCTGATTTGGCTGTAGAGTACTGCACAAGGGGCCTTTGATAATCAAGACCAAGCCATTCAAAGAGGACGGCGCCTGTTCCGGCCCATTGATATCAATGCCGAGCGAGAGCCCCTCGAATCGTGCATGTATATGGTCGTGTCGCGCAGGGAGAAGATTCACCAAGCTATCGCCCGTATTGTGTTCCTTCCCAGCAGTCCAAGGTGAGCAGCGCAAGACGGTGTCGTGGTCGTCGTTACCTACGTCGTCGTCGTCATCATCGCTGACCACAATCTTGGCATGTTTAGCAAACAGGATGAATCATAAGGTTCACTCAACGTGAGGGTTTCTCCACCAAACCCGAAGTACGCTCCACTGTCGCCCATCTATGAGAGGAAGTCTCGGCATACCTGCGAATTTCTCCCCATCTCATTCCATGTCCGTCTACCACACTGGCCGAGCCAGATCATCACCATTCGTTATCATCATTCCCTCTGTACTGTTACCTCTGCACCCGGACTCTCAAAACTGAACTGTACAAATTAAAGCTTACCTAGTCATTCCTTACTCCCTTTCTTGAATATATTTTACAGTCTTCGTTTTTGGTAGTGTGAAAAGACTCATAGAGCAACGTTCAATCTCGAAGAGCAGGAGTGGTTGCCACCGTTATGGCACAGGCGCCTGTCCTCGGCGAGTGCCGGGATCGTGAGATAGTGATTCTACTTCTGGCCGATGCTCACAAGCGCCCAAGTCGCGGTGCTGGCATCTTCTCTCCATCCACCATCTTGAAATGCCAGCGCTCAGCGCATAGACAACGCCATATACTCTTGCGCGAGATATGGAACCCGTAACATCAACCCTGAAAAGCCTTTATCGCCTCGTTCTCCGCGCTTGTTCTGCCACAGTTCTTCATCAGCCCAGGGCAACAAAGCACCTCAGGTTGATCTATAGGCCAGTCTTCGATACTGCCATTCTTATGTCCAAAAAGCACAGCGAGGAAGTGGACGCAACCCGGAAAGCGGCCATTGCCAAGTCCTTAGAACTGTGGAACGAGCGGAGTAAGTCCTCTCTACAATCATCACTTAGAGATCCTAATGAATGGACCCGTCCCGGAATAGTGGACCAGAGTCTCCAGTTCCTCTACAATGCTAGTCATTCTCGAGGCCTAGCACACGAAGTCACCAAAAACCTATCGTTTCTGGTTCATTCTGAGAAGCTCAGGCAGAAGAACACTGAACAACACTATCCCGTGTGGGACGAAAAGGTTTTTCCAACACCCGCAAGCATATCAAAAGCATACACAAGACTGGAGAAGCGACGGGCGGCCAAGAAGTTTACGGACAATAGCTTGGGGGCTCTGGGTGAACTTGTTCAGATGGCTGAATCTCGGGGTCATATGTCCCTAGGAAGGGTCATTCTCAAGCGCTGGGTCCGCAATTTGCGGCCTGGAGCCGCGCAATCGAACCGACGTTGATGGTATGTGTTTTCTCATGCCGACGGGAGGTTCATCCGATGACGTTCGCTATCAGGCAACGAACCCATGTACTGCTTGCTTCTTCTCATAGATTAGGAGCGAGATTGCCCTGCCCGAGAAGGTCAAACCGTCCCTTTCAATCTGGAGCTTGAGTGCGCGTTCGAGACCAGTGCCAGGATCTGTCCAGCCGGTGCCTGGCTGTACACGTGAAGGATCTTCTCGGTTAGTTGGGCATCTGCTTGGTGTTGGGAAGACTCTAT
Organism: Coprinopsis sp. MPI-PUGE-AT-0042; assembly: GCA_020736565.1. Lineage (NCBI taxonomy): Eukaryota > Fungi > Basidiomycota > Agaricomycetes > Agaricales > Psathyrellaceae > Coprinopsis > Coprinopsis sp. MPI-PUGE-AT-0042. The sequence continues at coordinate 107,858 of JAHBOF010000131.1, forward strand.
GCTCTCCCCTCGCCCCACGGCGTCCATCTTGAAGAAGCATCAAAGACAGAAACCATATTTGCACCCGCCAACGGAAAGCCCTTAATAGACATGTATCCAAGCCCGCATACGGCTTCAGCACCATCAACGTTTCAACTTCATCAAACCACAATGTTTCGGGGAAGCCCATCCATATCTAGGTCTTAGTATTCAACCGGGTGTTGTTGCTTACTTGCAATAAAGAGGGCCTTCATTCTCGCCAACTGATCGAGCACCCCGCATTTCTGTTCCAGGAATCACAAAGTGTGGACTGCTTGAGACCTCTACAAACCCACACCTTCACCCAGCGAGCTGATCTTCGCTTGATATGTCCCAACTTACCATCTCTCCACCACGGAGCCCTCCTGCCGAGGGAAGCACACTAGGCTACAAGCGGCTTGCAGCTCATCTCCAGCTACCCCTGACGCCACACTCATACGATAACGAGTTTGAAGATGCTTATAATGTAAGTACTACCTCTGCTTTAATAGCGTGCAATTCATGAAGTTGGAATAGAACAACGGCACTGGAATTCCCTCATCATCATCTACTATCGAAGGTCACTCATGGTCCGTGAATGAAGGGGATGAGAGATGTCAGCCGCTGTCTGCTGAACTGCGGTCGGTGTTCGACGACTGGGATGAGGACGAAATGCCGGCTTTCGAGGTTTCCATCGACGAGGATGGCGCCCAAGTCCTTCACATCCCATGTGAAAGTCTTTATTTCGAACCACCCACACCTCCCCGATCAGTCAGCCGTCGTACCTTCCTGGAAGGCAGATCAAATCAACCAAGCCCTGCCTCGTCATCTTTTAGTCCTTTCCCAATCATCACTCGACCATTCCCGCAATCCCCAACCTTTGAAATCCGCATCTCGAAACCTGATCCGTCCATCCATGCTGCATCTCCATCCGAACCCCTTCCTCGGAAACCTCTTGCTTCACCATCTCTCGAGCCCGATACTCCTACCCCAAAAACAAAGACTTTAGTCCTCGACACCACCTTCCTCAGCAGCCTACCAACAACGCTAAACCTGTCCGCTCTCAGCAGTTCATGGTGCACACCCATCCGTAGTGCACCCAATATGGTGCTGGCCTCACGGTGGAATCAACGAGAAGAAGCTGATGTGCCGTGCTCTGCGGTGGCCTTCTCCCCGACTGATGGTTTTGGCGAGGTACGTGCCTTGCTCTCTGCATCAAGAAGATCGCTGTACTGAGCATCGGAACCCAGATGCACTTTGGTCTTATCAGACACCAAACCCCCTCTTTCGCGTAAGGCGAAGTCATCTGTTCCGCGCACCTTCTTTCTTATCTGTGGCAGTTCCTTCGTCGATCGCATGTACGATCACGGCGACACCTCCTTTTCCTCCCTCTCAGCCCTTTCTCTCCCCTTTGATTTAGATCTCAATCATGTAACTTATTTCGCCAATCATGTTGTACTATATCTGTCTTTCTACCCAGCCATCTCCGCAATGCTGATCATCTCCTCGAACCCTGTGCGCTGGTCCTCTCAATATCACCTAGTATATCCATCCCTTCTTTCTAACGCCCCTTGAGGATTCCGCTGAAATTAGAGGCAGAAAGCTGGAAACACTGGTAGGATGGCCGAACTCCATCGCTCACGGCCAGCAAGAGCCTAAGTTCTAAAGTTAACCCCTTGCAAGCCGCCCGGTGCTAAAGCGGTGGTCGCCTACCTCAGCGCTGACATACTTATCCTTTGGCATCGTCCAAGGCATGATACGTGTCGACACAGTCATCGTCTAACGTTATGCTTTGAGACGTCTTGTTGGAGTTAAAGTCTATTGAAACGCATCGGATATCCCGGACGTTCTCTTTTTGTATAAAAGGGAGCATGCCCAAGGTATGAAAATCTACAAGTGCCTCCTCCACCCTATCTCATACATTCTTATTAGCCGACCGCAAGCATTCCGCTGAACATGCAACATAACGCACCATCGTCCCAACTGATCCGTGACTTGAAGCTGGAGGCCCATCCCGAAGGAGGTGCCAAGCTTGCAAGCACTCGCTCGCTTCCAGAGCTGACCGAAGCCCTGCTTTTTTACAGGCTACTATCATCAAACTGACAGACGCACTGAGCTAGTTCGAACACCATATGTCGGTAAGAATCAGTTATATTTGCCGTCCATTACACGTCTGCTTATACCCTTGGTAGCCGAGAACCCGCAGCGCCCTTTAGCAACTTCCATCTACTACCTCCTGTCGTATGATAACCCGACAGGCTTCATTCACATGAACAAGTCGCTGGTCAGTGCTTTGCTTCCCTGGGATCTGTGTAGCCAGTACTGATATGAATCCCTGTGATTGCTCGCAGACGTACCACACCTTGCACCAAGGCCGGGCTGAATACACTTTGATCACGCCAGGAAGCCAAGGCCAGGCCCCGAAGATTGAGACAAAAATCATTGGACCCAATGTTTCAGCAGGAGAGACCCGCCTTTTGATTGTCGGCACGGGCATCTGGAAGATGTCGCGGCTCCTTAAAGACGATCTCGATGCAGTGAGGACAGACGAGGAGAAGGATCGTGTCAATTGTTTAATCACGGAGGTGGTCGTTCCAGGATTCGACTGGGAGGATCACAAATATCTGACAAGAGAAGGGTTGTATAATCTCTTCGAAGGTTATGCTGACCATGCGGAATACATAGAGCGTTTTTCACAGTTTTTGGCTCCAATCCAAGAGTCTGCAAAGGCAACGGAGTCCAGTAGAGTTTAGCTGATTCATGCCTGATGGTTAATATGATGATAATGACCGTCAGGGCTCAGAGCCCAGCGGGTGCTGAGCGTAGGCATGACAGGATCCTGTTACTTTACCTTAGACTATACCACATCGCGGATTTACTTGAACCCAAACGACTATCGGCATTGGGAGCGCGGACGGGCGCTTAACCATTTGATTGCAATCATTGTATAGAGGCAGGCAGATCGGTCGCTAAGTTAACTGGGAGCTAACTTCTAAATCTTTCGGAACCCGCGAATGGAAGATGACCGGCTCTCAGCCAGAAGCCTAGATGAAAGGGAGGAGCTTGGAGGCAGACTCACGGTGTCGGCTTTGCTGTCGCCGCAGCACATCAGAGACTTAAGATCACACTAAAAAGTGCTCGCCCGTGCATCGCGTGCGGGGCCAACTTCTACTTCCCGATAAACATGTTCATATAACCGCAGTATAAAAATCGAAGGTCTAAAGGGATCTACCTTACAGTTTGAAGGTGTGGGAAAACTCTGCGACAAGTGATAGTCGAATTAGCTGATATTGCAATGGACAGCATTATGAATAGCAGAAACAGAGTGAGCGCCGTGATCAGTTTGAGTTAGGCTGATCAATTACATGCGAGTCGATACGAGAGCCAGAGCACAGGTGCCAGTTGCACCTCTCATGCGTGGTTTCTCGTAGAAGGTGAGGGTGATGGAGGGTACTTGACCGGTGCTCGACGAGAATCTACAGCGCCCGTTTGTAAGATGCCTGCAGGGGTGCATGCCTTTGCACCGCTAGGTTCAGTCCAAATACTAGGGTTGCTGGCGGATTCTGCGCCGAGAGGGGTTATCGGGGTAAATGTCAGATCATCAGGAAGTCGAGAGGAGCTTGCATATCCTGCGCCATCAGACCGGGAACCAGTTACAGAAGAGGGCGATCTGGAGGAGGTCTCGGAGGTTGGAATGTTTGGATCGTTGTGCCTATATCGACGAGGGGTGGGCTGGTTTCTTCGGTACACCTTGCGCCACCAGTAGGTGACAACGACAAGAAGATTGCAAATAATAAGGGACATAGCCGCCTAGTAAATCCAATGTCAGAGTATGAAGAAGCGCGTGGAGAAGTGTCCGTACCTGTTGGTGAATGACGCCTGCTACTATGATTCGAAAGTCTTGCCCAAGGTCGATACGGGCGTACCAAAAGACGCAGGTGACCACGCTAGACAAGGCAGTGAGGATAGTTGCTGATATGGCTCCGTGAACCAGACGGCGCTCGCTTGGTGGAAGGGTGATGCGCCATAAAAACCTGAGGGGGACGATAATTGCCACGATGTCCGACAGGAAATCAACTGTGAGTCGCGTAAGTTTTACCATCTCATTGGCTGCGAGGATAGCACACACCCGTAGCTGTTGCACCGCCAACTAAGAAATACCTCAAGGTACCAGGTTGGCAGTTCTGGTACTCTGCCAAAATGTCCATATCCGGGGGATATATCGAGGGAGACCAGATACAGAACGAACCGATGAGAGCGCAGGAAAAGGCGAACAAGATAAAAAAGAGGGCTGCCATGGCTAGAAGACTCTTTCGAGCCACGGTGCCCGCAGGAAACACTCGCGAGATCGAGAGGGCCAGGCTGACCCGACTCATCCAAAAGATGGAGAGGTACATCATTACACTCATCCGGCCTAGCTTAGTGAAGCTCGGTGTCATAGGCGGCCCAGCTGAACAACGGTTAACGGAGCGCGCGGTCATGGAATGGCAGCGTCGCACCATGTAGTGTTTTGACAGCGAACCAGAAGGCTATCGCGAAGGCTACGTCAATGAGCATGGCAGCGGCAGCGATGTAGTCGTCCCACCACAGCTTTGCACCTCTCCATCGTATGCGAATTCGAAGAACAGCCACGCTGTTAGCAACCGCGTGTAGAGCTGTAATGCAGACTGCGATCGCGTTGAATAGGCCAAAGCGTCACTTACACCCTCGAACGACAATGGTTGGTGCTCACCTTTCCAAGCCGCATGACTCTGGGGGGGCAACATACGGGAGCTCTAGTGCCAAGTTCGCGGTACGCGCTCTGCTTCAGCTGCTCTGTCCTCGTCTTGCGCGTTGGCAGAACGCAAAGTGTAGCCCTCTGCTAGAGTAGCAGTGCTCGTGGGATGGAAAAACAAGAGAGTATGAGTTTCGGCATTGGAGGCCGCTGTTATTGACGAAGCTGTCAGCATGCTCTAGCCCATTTTAGCATCTTGGTGTCGAAATGGGAAAGCGCTGCAGCCTCCTACCCAGGCGTACGTTCCAGGGGAGAATTCGCACTCTGAGGGATGAGGGGGCAGGATGGGATCATATCATATCTTATCAATTGGTTATTACTTCCGATCGTTGTTTCCGTTTTCGCTCTTTCTCCCCTTCCACTACGCCTGGCATAAAACATATACAAACAAATGGGTGATGATACGGCGCGCGCGGCAGGGTCTGTCGGAGCCCCAAATCTTCCGCGGGGAGCTCTCCTTATTCCGCTGAAATAGCGGATTGAGGCCTTGAAGAACATATTGGGGCACAGTCGGAAGCTTATAAACATAGTCCTTGACAGTTCTATGAACATTCAAGAGTGTGAAATCATCAGAAAATCAGCTTCTGAACGTAACCTGACCTACTGTTGGCCAGGCAGAATTGGGCAGAATGATTGGTGTCTGGAGATAAGCGAAGAGAGGAAAGACATAACCAGTGACTGGATATCCTACGCCCTTCAATTTGGAAGTAGTTTGAATTTTGCTCTAAGTATTTGGCGCCCGGACAGCTTGTGCAAACTTCGACCTGCGCAATGCATGACCAATTCCTATTACCATGCGTCTTCTGACTGAAATATTTCTCGAGAAGGCATATAGAAAAGAGTCTTCACACTGGCTTAAACCCTCATTGAGTGAAATTAAAAGGCCTCAATCAGCTATTTCAGCGGAATGAGGAGAGCTCCCCGCGGAAGATTTGGGGCTCCGACAGACCCTGCCGCGCGCGCCGTATCATCACCCATTTGTTTGTATATGTTTTATGCCAGGCGTAGTGGAAGGGGAGAAAGAGCGAAAACGGAAACAACGATCGGAAGTAATAACCAATTGATAAGATATGATATGATCCCATCCTGCCCCCTCATCCCTCAGAGTGCGAATTCTCCCCTGGAACGTACGCCTGGGTAGGAGGCTGAAAGCGCTGGGCCTGAGATGCTTCCGGACTCTCTCCTAATCTGAGATGGGCCCAACCAAGAACCAAGGGCCCAATTTGAGAGACAATCGTCTAGCACCTAGAGCCATGAGCCATAACAGCTTGTGCTATTATTCTCCCAGCAGAAGTCCACATAGGAATTCAGGAGGGAGATGCAATGCAAGACTACTGCAGTTACTACGTATTGGGTGCGCAGATCTATTCGCCAGTCTGACCGTGGGAGACTGATATAAACCGCAGCTTCCAGTGCCGGTTGATGTAGTTTGCTGACACAGATCGATAGAATAATGTCACTTCATATTGCGTCGTAAACATTCAGCTAGTGAAGCAACCAAGTACTTGAATGCCCATAATACTACATCATGCGAATCAATTGTGTCTAATGCTAGGTACCAGTGGTAATATTGAATGAGTAATGAGGATATTGTGTTACAACAACCACTCCCATTGTTCCATGAAAGGCCTGAAAAAGGGGGTGATGCCAAATCGAAGTCGAAAGAAAGGTGGCAATTACTTGAGAGAATGACGAAGGTGTAGTTGGATACTTCTTGGGAAGAGGATCGCGCAACAAGGTGTTGCTCCGATTCCGAGTTGTCGAGGCAATGCTGGTGACAGCAATTTAGGGCTTTTCTATTTTCTGAGGTAGGACGGGCGCTGTCGCTGGAGGTGGGATGGTGGGTTACGCGAGGACGAGTGCGACAGCGAAGAGAGCGTCGCGGGGTTGAGAGGATATGAGTTGGAGAGTAGTGGGAGTGTCTGAGGGAGATGAGCTTAGTGAGCGTTTCCCCAGTTGGGGTTGTCAGAAACGCGACTTACAATGGAGAGGCCGCATTGAGGTGATTAACCGATCAAGCGATCGTGCAGTAGGCGCCGGAGCCGCCAGTGTTGCCAGTGCCCTCCTCCTCGACAGGGACGGGGACTTCCTCCTGCTGGGTGGCGGAGAGGATGGAAAGGATGGAGGTGAAGGAATCCATTAGAGTGCTGGGTTTTGGGTGGAGGAGAAGGTGGGGGGCTTAGGAAGTAAAGTACAAGGCAGGTGGAGGGGTCGGAGCCTGATGATCTTCACTGTGCCGTTGGAACAGGTTTTATATCAGCATGGCCTTCTATCTCCCGGTGACTTTTGACCAGGATCCTCGAGGTATTGTGCTTTGGACTTGCCTCCAATGGGACGGTTCAAGTGTGCAAAAGTCGATGACGAAACAAAAAGGAGATGAAAAAGACGGTCTTGGTGAGATGTGTGGCGCTATTAGGCGCTATTCAGCGACATGGTTCCGGGGCAAGGACAATAAGAGCAGCGGGCGCCTGTCGGTCCAGGTGTAGGTGACGAAGACAAAAAGCGTCCGCCCGATTAGGAAGTAGGTGGGAAGAGAAGCCCTTGCGGCCACAGCGTCTCTGCCATTCGCAGATGGGATGGAGCGAGGGCGACGTCGACGTTTGGTTGCCGGGGGTTGTATTGGAAGTATGGACCCTTGAATGGGTCCGATATTCATAGCCAAGCCCTGCGTCGACGACAATAGTTCCCTGACTAACTGGAACTGAATAGCGCTCTTCGAAGATGCCCCCAATTGTCGAGAAAGAGTTGAGAAGGTCGATGTGAGTGCGTCGTTTCACCACCAATTATCGCTGCTTGCCCGATTCGCTGCAATGAGGTACGAGCGGCGAACCATGTCGAGTTTTTGGTATTGTTCTGGAAGTTGAATAGAGACAGAAGCAGCAGCGTTAACTGGGGTACAGATCTCAATAGCAGATAGAGGGTTCATGGAGGTGAAAAGGCGAAAAAGAAATATACCTGAGCCAGAAATATCGGGATTATATGGCAGCACGGGTAGTAGAGCGGAGTGCTACGAAAGTCGGTCGATGGTGTGTCAGTGAGAGTAGCACCCGCAATGATGATAGATGATAAAACCAACACAATCGGCGTTTGTCAATCTGTGAGCAGCCGTGTATACCGTTGGTCGCTGTACTGGCTCCCTAACCCAGTGACAAGAGAAACGGATTGGGATCCCGATGAGGTCGAAACATTGTTCCAATGAAGTTGCGCGTTTATCGTCCACCAGTAGAAGCTGAGGGTGGGAATGCATGTCTAGGGGGCATGTCAGTCTTCACAAAGTACATTGCGGGAGCAAGGATTCAAAAAAAAAAAAAGAAAAAAAAAAAAAAAAGACGGAATCGTGTGCTACTATACCAACTGCAGTCAGTCATCTTCGACACGGCGCGCTGCTTACCTCAAAATTCCAATGTGTCCGATTGTGCTCTCATTTCGAGACTTCCAGTCTGCATTGTGGTGCGTACAAACGGAAGCTAGAATAAGGCGAGGACCGATATGATACAGTAGGACGTGCTCAGTAGATCAGGAAGAGAAGGAAGGCTAGCAATTCGGCACCGACGTGACGTGAAACGACGGCTGAGAACAAAACGAGACAAAGTGGGTATCGCAAAAAGGTAGGAGCAAGCCAGAGCATAAGGGTATTCATCAAGTGTCGTGAAAATGCGTGAAGTGTTGTCTAAGGGTCAACATACTCCAGCCCAGGGCTTCGGGAAGGCTCCCTCCTAGTCGCCTTTCCTTTTCCCTTTTCGTTGTTGATGGCAAAGTACGCTGGGTCCAGATATGTTTCCGGGTTGTACTTGGAGTGCATCGAGCTTCTGGATGGCGAGCGGTGGACCACATTTCCAGAAGATACATCCAAGAACTGGGAGGTGCTCCCTGCAGAGTTGATTCCGTACGGCGCGTTCCCAGGCGGCTTGCTAGGGCCGTCCCTTGAGGACTTGTAGACGGACTGCGTACTCTTTGGAACGAGTTCAGGAGGGTATGGTCCAGTCTCTGCCTGAGCTGATTGAGATCGCGAATGTCCGCTGCGCATTGAAGGTGCATCGGACTGAGGTTGTGCTTGCGGTGGTTCTGAATAGCTTTGGGCGATCCTATGCCCTCCGCCGTGCGTCGATTGCCGGCTGCGACGCGAAGCAGTAGATTGCGCGTAGACTGGTTGATAGTTCGGAGTCAAGTGTGTCTGGGTCATATTGCGTGGAACACCTGCTGATCGGATAGGTGCAGCAGTCTTGCGTAGAGTTAGCATGAGTGGACTACCCGATGCAGCAATTGTTAACTCACAGCTGGCTGTACATCGATATTGATCTCGCCCGAGGTTGATGTTGATCGCGTTAGAGCAGACGAAGTATGGGCCAAAGGCGGCGCTAAGTGTCCTGAATTTCCTTGACCCATCTGCACAGCAGAGTTGGCAAGACCATTAGGATTTTGTACCGTGATTCCTGGGGGACGCCGTCTCCCAGTTCGCGTCTACGTAATGGTTAGCGATCTCAGAGCCAGTTAAAAAAGATAAATGCAAACGTACTGATCCAACTTCGGATCCAGTAGCTGCGAAATTCGGGGCAGGGATCGGTGCGCCATAACCCGCAATCCCACCAACGTATTTGCTTCCAGCGCTGGCACGGTTCATTGGGTCCTCTTGGATGACGCTGAGTTTCTGAGCGAGACTCCGTGTCATCGTGCTTTTCCCTGAAATGCTCGCCCCATCACCGTGATAACCTCTTGGTGCAGAGTTGACCATATCCAATTGCGATATTCGAGTTGACGCTACAGAGTGGCGGTGGTCTGGAGCACCAGATGGCATACGGCTATGCCGGCTCTTGACACTCTTGGCTTGAGAAGGAACATACCACTTTTGAGCTGGCTTGGGTTGGTACTGGTACATGCGGGGATCTTCCTCCTCGTCGTCTTCCTGTCCAGGAATAATAGGCACTATACCGTTAGGGCGAGTAGTTGAGCCAGGTTTCGCGTAGATTATGCCAGCGCTTTGAGGCCCGGCGCTCAGTGGTTCGGCACTTGAAGGCTCTTCCTCATCGTCTGGATCGATGACGGGTCGGTTCTTCCTACGAAGGCTGAAAGAACGATACCAAGATGCGGCTTTCGATTTCGTCTTTGCCAGGGAAGGGAATCTAGTTTTCTTCGCAGCGCCACTATTCGGCGGTGCAGCTCCTTGTTGGTACATTGGTTGGGGGAATTGGCCAAGACCTGGTTGCTGTCCGTGAGGGTAGATCATCATTGGCTGGCCAGACTCTTGAACTTGCCTCGCCAAGTCTGGGTGAATCGTGAAGTTGGGTTCTGGCATAGATGAGATATTAGGGTTATCACGAAGAGAAGCAATTGGTGTCGGTCGAGGAGTAGTCTCTGCACCCGTCATTTCTCTGTGCTTTTGAGCGGTGACCCATTCTTCCCTCGGCTGCTTCTTCGCGTTGACAATTTCGTCTGCTGGGGGGATATCAACCTCGAACTTTTCGACCGGAAACGTTGGAGCTGGGGAGACGGCGCGCGCTAGATGTGCGTTTGAAACTTCTCGGAGTTGCTCGCGAGCGGGAGGTGGTTGTGGAGGATGAAGAGGTACAACAACGGGCTGTGGGTGAGGTTGCGGGCCGGGACTTCGAATATCGTCCGTTCGCATCGTGTCTCCCTCTTCATAGAAACCGTCGTTGTCGTCGTCGTCGTCGTCGTCGGTGCCACCCTCAGGAGGAGGCGTCGGACTTCGGTGTCGGTGACGTCGCGACCTCGTCGAAGGTTCATACGGAACCACAGAGTCATATTCCTCTTGAGCTTGCTTGATACCCGCCTCAAAGCCCATCTTCCTGCCCTCCTCGCGGGCCTGCATGACCAACTGCCTCTGTTGCAACTTGCGAGCTTTGGCGCGTGCACGAGCTGCCGACTGCTCCGCTTCCTCCTTCTGTCTCGCCAGGTCCTTAACCATCGCCCTTGCTCGCTCAATTTCCTTCTGAGCTTCCTCCAGCCTAAGCTGCTCCTCTCGGAGTGCGCGGCTAGCCTCCGAAGCTTCCTTCTGAGCGGTCAGTCGGCTTTCGTTCACCTCCATGAATTTTTGTGCAGTCTCTTTCGTTACTCGTTCGAGGTCCCTCGCTTTGCGAGCTTCCTCTTCCAAGCGACGAACAGTGGCCTCCAGGGTCTTGTGCAGCTGCCTGTCCAGGTCGTCACTGTGAGCTATCGTGTCCACTAGCTCGCGGTGCGAAGCACTGGACTTGTCTGTGCCTCGCTTCCGGTGACTGCTCTGACCACTACTTTGTTTATGGGAGCTGCGGCCGTCATGGCGTTTATGTTTCCGAGAGGAAGAGCCATGACCCTGGTCAGAATGGCTACGCTGTCTGTCCGTGAAAGTTGGAGACAGCAGTTCGGAACGAGGAGAAGGGCTTTGAGCTTCCTCAGCCTCGTCAGGAATATCCAACTTGGGAAGGCTGTCATGACAGGTCTTGGTCATCAATCCTACAAAAAAGAGAGATTTTGAGTGCTCACTGTGATGTACGTCGTCGGTCGCGTCTATCTCGGCTGTGGGCGCTACTGGAGGGCATGATTACCGTTGATCTGCGCGTCCATTACGAATTCATTCGCGCCCGTCAGCAGGGTCCTCCTGGTGTGCAATTGTGAAGAGCTCGAGCTGTCTTACCTATGTGACGCGATATTTTCTATAGACCATGTCAAGCCACTGGCAGGATGAACGGTGCAGCCAGGAGGACAACACGAGGCATGAGGCGAAGGCCAAAAGCACTGGCGCTCGGAATTCGAACCATGCTTCGGAAGCAATTGGGCCAACATCATTATCTTATCTTGAGTCTAGACAGTAGACACAGCCACTCTAGAGCAGTTGCGCTCAGTTGCAGAAGGGAGCAGGAATTCAGAACGTTCAGGGAGAGATCTGGTTATCCATAACGAAATACATAAATAAGCAAGCGGAAGCCAAAGGTATTAATACCCTCTTCAAACGTTCTTCCTATCCTCAGCAGGGTTCTCCACAACCTGACTTGAAAATTCGAATGATCCAGTATCCTTGAGCCTCTGAATGAGGACGTCGCCAAAAGCAGTCATGGGCGTCAAGATGCCTCCTTCACTAGCCATAGAGGGCAGGTGGTCGAAGGGATTGTAGTTGGCTTTGGCTGCAGGTGAGAGGGACACGGGAGGGAGCAGCAAGCAGAGTGCAGATTCCGCAATCATCACTAAGTGGGAGGGTATTTCAGTTAAGAACGGAAGACGCAGAGAAGAGGCATAGAGCATACCAGCGGTCTTGTAGTACCCAGGATCACCCTTGATTTTTACATCGGTTTTGATTTTGATTTCTGGTACGACGTTCGTTGGGGTAGAGGTAGATATGTTGGTCAGGCGAAGGAAACCCTTCTCCTTTTGACTTCCGACATCGTCAGTAACTCTCTGGTACCTGTTGCAGTGAGACCACTTACTCAAGCGACGGACCCTCCCCAGATTTCGGAAGGAAGATTTTGGCAATTGCTCGTGTCTATGAGAATCTGTTAGAATATTTAGGGAAAGTCGTGCCCAGATCTCACGCACAGGCTTAAAAAGCAAGAACAGGAAGCTAACAACCAGAGAAACGGAGCTGACGAGAGCAGAAACCTTTGACCTCGATGCTAGGAACTCGTCATAAACAAACGAAGGGCCGTAAGAGCGCTTCTCCAGTTCTTTATCAGGACGACCCTCCATAGCGGCTAGCAAGGGAAGTTCAGAAAGGCGCGGACCTTTGGTGTGAAGAAACTCACCGGCTCGAGCTCTGAACTGTAACAAGCCAGCCGTTCGGTGGACGACAGCACAGTTACTCCCCCTCATTACCCACAAAGATCCAAAGATAGGCCTTTGTCCTGGAATAGGAAGGGTATAAACGAACTTGGGATACGGCAGTCCCTTGCCCTTCACTGTTACGATGTTGAGTTCGTCAGGGTTCGGACTCGCGAGGGTTCCTTCACTCACTGGGACTCAAGAAGAACACGTCCCTTGCTTCTCGTAGCAGCACTTTGGGGACCTCTGAAATAGCAACCATAACAGAGGCCATAGTTCCACCAGACACGCCCGTCTTCAACTTGTGAGCGCTTATTGAGGTGTGCAGTCCGACGCCTTGGGCTCCGGGGTGGTTATTGGAAACGTGTTCGCGCAGGGTCTTATTGGCCAAGTGTGCTGATACATCCGAGGGAATGGAATCGTAGCCGCATGCTGGGACAATGACTGTGTTCTTCTTGTGCGCTTGCCAGTCGAACCTAGCACAACGTCAGAATTGGAAGCAAATGAGAACCTGAACGGAACCTACTCGGTAATTAGCTTTTTTATCCATACCGATTCGCCGGTAAGATCAACATAGTGGACGTGGTTCTTTACGCAGGCGCTATAAATCCACAAGCTCAGCCACGATAGCCCACTAGGAACATGTCCGCACTCACGCAACAACGGGCGTTCCCCAGCTCCAGTAGGGTCCAACGGTGTTGATGACCACCCTTGCTTGCTTGACTGCCGCATCCACGCTTCGAGGGTTCATCACATCGACAGTGACTAGCTTGATATCCTGGTTGGATAGTCCGAGGTCTGAAATGACCTTCTTGAGCCGCTCCGGAGAACGGGCAGCGACGCCCAACGTGAACGAGTTTCGCTGAGGGTGGGCTGCCAGGTATTCTGTGATAAGCCGTCCAGTAAAGCCAGTAGCACCGAAGACCACAATATCGACCTTGTCCGCCATTGTCAAGAGTTGTTGCGAGGAGAGCGATGAGGAGCGGAAGGGAAACGCGTGTGAACAGAATATGATTTCCGTGCCGTTCTGACATCATTTCTTGACCCGTGTCGGACGTTGCCTTGGGATTTGACGCTCACTGGCGAACTGCCTCAACTTAGGCCCTCAAGGGTGCCCTGGTCGGGCAATATCGTGCACCATTAATGTTTATCTAACGTGCCCTATCCTCAAGTAACGAATTTCGAGCCTATAGGATACCCAGAACCAGTCAACCATCCAGAATTTTCACGCGCCGCTGTGACCTGTCGGGCGCGCTCACCCAAAGCCTTCTTGCTACTCGAGCGCTTCACGATGTTTCAATACATAGTCTCCCTTGACTTTGGTTTTTTTAAGGCTCATGCAATTTCTTTTCTCGTCGTAGTTCAGGTTCAGATGAAAATTATTGATGTCAAAATTCTGTGCCCTGTGCGACACCGGGATACGGCTTGTGCGAGCGTTATCAGGGCAAAGCAACATCTTCGGATTAGCGATAGTATAATGTCAATGCCAAGGTCTCTATGCACCCATATGCAACAATATATGACAGGGATAGCTGTCAATGTGTAGACCCGTCGAGCTCCGGTTACTGAGGAAGCTAGGAAATAAAGCGATTGGGGCCTCGCGGCAACTTGTGTATGTAGCTGTCATCAGCTCGCACCCTTCGATCATGATGATCTGCGCACCCAATACGTAGCTGTTATAGTCTTGTATTTAATCTCCTTCAGCCGAACCCACCGACAGTGCCTAGTAGGACTGGCTCGGACTAGGTTGGAACACGATGAAAAGGCACGTTCATGGGCTATTTATCCAGGCTAGTTGGATATGTCTCCAAGTGTAATGCTTGGTGCCCTATGATGAGAGCTTTCCCGTAGATTTGAGGACTGAGATGCACTTAGTACTACCCAAACTTAGTACCACTCAAACTCAGCAATTTCATATGAAGTGGGAAAGTTGGAACTGGAGAAGACTTCCAATGCTCGGCACTCGGCGCTTGGGGACTTCGGCTGGGAGAATGACACCATAAGTGGCAATGTTCCATGGCTCCAGGCTGCACGGTGCTACCGTTATCTCTCAAATTGGACCCTCTCCTCTCGGTTCCGCTCTTCTCGCATTTGGAGAGCTGGGAGGCACCTGCCCAACATCTGCCAGCTTTTTTCCCATTTCGACATCAAGATGCTAAAAGGGACTAGCGTATGCCGACAGCTTCGTCACTGCAATAGCAACCGCTTCCAAGACAAAATCTCTTATTATCTTGTCTTTCCATCCCGCACATACCGTCACATCAACAGAAGGCTGCACCTTATATTCCGCCAGCGCGCAAGGTGAGGAAGCGCTCAGGACAGACTAGCGGAAGCAGAGCCCGTACTGAGAAATTTGTCACTAGAACCCCCATATGTTGCCGCCACAGAACCATGTGGCTTGGAAAGGTAAGCACCAACCATTGTCGTTCGAACGGTGTCAGTGACGCCTGTGCCCTTTCAACGCGACCGCAGCGTGCATTACAGCTCTACACGCCGTTGCAATCAGCGCAACAATTCTTCGAATTCGTATACGATGGAGAGGTGCAAAGCTATGGTGGGACGACTACCTCGCCGCCGCTGCCATGCTCATGGACGTAGCCTTTGCGGTATCCTTCTGGTTGATGTTTGTGGTCCTGGATGGTGCGATGCCGCCATTCCGTTACCGCGTGCCCCGTTAATCTTCGTTTAGCTTGGTCGTCTATGGCATCGAGCGTCACTAAGCTAGCCTGGATGAACATCATGATGTATTTCTCCATCTTTTGGATAAGCCGGGTCAGCCTAGCCCTCTCGATCGCGCGAGTGTTTCCTGCGGGCACCGTAGCTCGAAAGAGTCTTATCACAATGGCAGCCCTCTTTTTCATCTTTTTCATCTTTGCCTGCATTCTCAATGGTTCACTCTGTATCTGGTCTCCTGCGATATATCCCCCAGGATCGATCATTTTGGAAGAGTACAAGAATTGCCAACCTGGTACTCCGAGATATTTCTTAGCCGGTGGCTTGACAGCTTCAGGTGCGTAGTATCCTCGTACCTAGCGAAATGATAAAGCTTACATGCCCCACAGTGGACTTCCTATCAGACATCTTGGCGATTAGCGTCCCCCTCACGTTTTTATGGCGCATCACTCTTCCACCAAGCGAACGACGTCTGGTTCACGGAGCCGTGTCAGCAACTATCCTCACAACTTTGTCCAGTGTGGTTACTTGCGTGTTCTGGTATGCCCGCATCGACATGGGGCCGGATTTTCGTATCATCATGGCAGGTATCCTTCAGCAACAGGTACCATCACTTCTCGTTATCGTCCCTCCATATGCTGACACGGGGTTCACTAGGCGGCCATGTCCCTCATCACCTGCAACCTTCTTGTCGTTGTAACCTACTGGTGGCGCAAGGTGTGCCGGAGAAACCAGCTGACCCCACGTCGGTACAGGTACAACGACCCAAACATCCCAACCTCCAAGACCTCCTCCGAATCGCCCTCTTCTGCATCTGGTCCTCGATCTGATGGCGCAGGAAATGGAGGCTCTTCTCAAGGGGGTGTCGACCGAGCAGACCGAAGAGACCCGGTTCCTTCAGATCTCTTTGATGTTGCTAATGGGGTCCCCTACCATAAACGGAGCGGACCCGGTAGCACCGCCTATATATGGAAAGCCCCTGACAGTGGTTCAGCCAGCATCGAGTCTCGATAAATCTTCGCAAGAATTTTGGCGGGGACGGTTCCATATGTAGACAGTTCAGTGTTTCTACTGCTTTTATATTAATGTAAAACTCTCGATTTTCAACGCTGTGCGCCGTATCCCTTTGTAACACCCTCTATGCCACCCAAATACAATGCAGCTCCATGGGTTCCACCAAGATTTATGGACCATCTTCTGCCGCCTGAGGCGGAAAAGACACGTTTTGAACTATTTCGTGACATGGATGACAGCTCCAGGCAGTTTATCCGATGTGACTTGTGCAATACTCTGGTGGTACAGCAAGGATCAACTGCTGGAAACTTTGTCAGTAAACACCGAGGGAGAAAGGCATGTTTGGATGCAAGGAGAGCCAATATGATACGCCTGGAGGAAGAAAAAGCCATCGAAGCGCTGAAGCTATCCGGAATGTCATTGAAGCACGCACCAGCAAGTAATTGTCAAAAGCTACTATTGAAATATCTATGTTGATCCATTTCCTAGCCCCTTGTCCTGAAAGTGCGCATGAACGGGGTCAGCAGGCACCCGTGAATCTACCCCCTTCCTCACCACCAGCTCATTCACCACATGAATCATCTGACGAGGATTTTCATGAGCTCCCCCGTGCCGAATCACCTCTGCTAGACGTGTTCAACCCCCAAATTTATGTCACTGATCACGACAATCTACCCCTAGACATTAGTGACGAAGTGATTGGAGATGCCATGAATCCCTGTCGTGGCCAACCCGTTCAATGGCTTGCTGGATCAGTATGGCAGTCATACTCCTACGCGCAGCATGATAACCCCGACATGACATGGAAACCAATTGGGTTTGAAGGAGACCATAAGATCATAGTGCGGTCCAAGAAGTGCACAGGAGTGGGTGCTGAAACACTTTCCTCAGAGTCAGAGAGGGCGATCGAGCGGTGTAGCGAGTGCCAGTCGGTTCTGTACTCGAAAGCTCTCAGGAACTGTCTGCAGCGGGCCGTGGAGAGCAACCCGAACACACCCTGGAAATATCTCAACCATGAGCAAATGTCGATGCTAATTGTGAACGAGCGTCGAGCGAAGCGTGCCCTTCAAGCAGAGGTGAGTAGGATACCAACTTCTGGGTCCTACAAACAATAATCATTTACCTTCCTCTAGCTTGCAAAAACGCGTCGCAAGCTCGTTCTGAGCGAAGCAAGAACTGAAGACTGGCGAAGACTGGTCATTTTTATCTCGCAAAATAAGATCAAACGTGTCTCGCGAACGCTAGAGATTATGCTGAAGAGGGGCGACAGTGCAAAGGTCATCGAGGATAAGCTACACCGGGCTATCGACGAAATGATTGGGCCGCAGAGTGGATGGACAGACCGCGAGCTCGCCCTTGCATTTCTTGCAAAAGCAATGGGAGGCCCGCTATTCCTGTATGCCCTCCAGCAAGCAGAGGGCTACCCTTCGGAGTCGGCACTACGACGCAGGTGGCCGATTCCAGAGCTCCTAGTCTCTTTGGACATTCCCTCTGCTACGGAAATTCGCTCAAACATCACATCCTTTCTGGGAAGTCGTCCTGCGCCACAGATTCCGGCCGTCGGCCAGAATCTAATGATTGATGGCATTGCACTGGAGGAGGTCTGTCGCTATGATTCCTCGCGGAATGCTATCGTTGGGCTATGTCGCGAGCATTCAGCAGACTTGAAGAAACAATTTGACACTCTTGAAGATGTCGAAGCCCTCTCTCAAGCGCTTCACGTTGCGAAAACCTGCCACCATTCAAAGGACGGCTCGGTGTTCACCATCGCTCCAATCACGCAGAAGGACAACTACTTTCCATCGCCATTTGGACTCGCAGGCTCGTGCAAGGGAGAAACGGGAAAGCAGCTGGCTGAAACCATTCAACTCATGATCGCTATCTACAACCTCCATCCTGAAGGGAAAGCAAAGCACGGGCCTATCTTCACTCTCTCTACTGACGGAGAGTCGTCGTTCCGTCTTGCACGGTTCATCGTCTGCCTCTCCGAGACACTGAGCCCAAGCAGCGAGCTGGGAAAGGTGCTATCCCAACTCATTGGTTTCAATCTCCAGTCTGGACGCGACGGTATCATCTCAACTTGCGATCCCAAGCATATCATCAAGCGTATGGCGACGCTGATTCGCTCAGCGGCCAATATCCAGATCAGCGACACAGTAATTACACCCCACCATATCAGGACCGCCCTTCTCAGCAATGGTCTCACCACAGATCGTGTTGACCAGCTTCTCAACCCTGTTGATAAGCAGAATGTGCCAGTAGCAGTTAATCTACTGGAGGAGATCAGCACCCTTGATGTCGACGAGATGCACGAGCTTGATCTCAGTCTTCTCAACGAGATTGGCTCTCTTAAACCTGATACAATCCAGAAGCTCAGTCCAGCCAACAAAATCGTCTTCAAACGCGTTCAGTTTCTCGGTCAACTCTTTCAATACTTCGTCAGGCCTTTTACGGATGTGACGATGTCCCTTTCCGACCAGATCAAGAGTTTATCAACGTATGCCCACCTTACCTTTGCTCTGTACCGAAAGCATACCACCAACTTCATGGGTAATGCGCTGTATGCCGATTCAATGTCGGTTGTCAAATGCATTGTCTGGACCACAGCTCGACTTCAGCTCATCGACCCCGAGATTCAATACTATCTGATGCTTGTTGGGACCGACCTCCTCGAGGGGACTTTCTCCCATGTTCGCACTCTTGACCACGCTCGAAATTTCGATCTTCTGCAGCTGGCACACAAGCTGAGCATTGCGACAGAGATCCATTCCATTTTCCAACGGTTTCCTAACCTCTATCGCGGTCATATACGCCGCAATCTCGAGGGCGCGAAGGGAGTAGATCACACCAACCCTGCATCTTGGAAAGGAGAAACCAGAGTGGGATCGGTCATCCTGGCAGGAGCTTCCGGCGTCTGGATGCAAGGTAGACAATCAGCATTGTCACTACTTCGCTCAGCATTCAAGGTCGACGAGGACATCATCAACTATGATCAACTCTTTTCAAGACCTGGATATGACATTCTTAGGCCCTTTGGGTCTGTGGTCGGTCTCAATGGCGAGATATCTAGCCAGAACGATCCCGATATCTCAGCAGCCCAATCAAGTCTTCCAAAGGCATCTACAGAGCCAATTGCTTCACCGGCTGCAACTCCAGATGCTTTCGTTGCGATTGACGATGGACCTCTCGAGATCGACTCATTTACACCTGACATCGAGCCTCAAGAACTCAATCCAACAAAGGATCGCGCTGAAGCACGATCCATTGCACTTGGCAATGGAAAAGTGGCTCTAAAAGCCTCACTTGTTGCATCAAAGCTCACATCGGACCGTGCAAGGAAGGTCGTCATCCGAACGCTGCGTGCGCAAGGAACGACGGCGTCTGATCTCACTGGTCGAACAAAACGTTTGGAAGCTATGCGGCAACGCTCAGAGGCATCTACTATCCATATGGTGTATGCTGGTGATGTGGGCGCATTTCTCATTCGCTCAGAAGGAAGGATATTCCTCTCTGCCGCGGGCATCCTCAACTTCACACTTGGATCGTCGCCTGCAGTGTTTGCAATCGAGGCTGAAAAGCTCAACTCGAAGGATCTCGTTGTTGCTGTCCAACTTCTGAACCTCATCTTTGACGAAGAAACACAGCTATGGGTATGGGACCACTCGTATCTACAACACACCGCCCCGAAGCCATCGGGGCTTCTCACAACTACTGACTTTTCTCTCAAAGTACCTGGCGCGCAATTCTATCCCCTCGCGCCTCAGCTTGTCCCTGCATTGAATGCTCCTGGAGATGATAGCACTGAAACCACGTACGGATTGGAGGCGAAATCTCTTCAAAACGTGTGCGACACCGCTTGGCTCAATCTCAAGCCCGATTCAGAAGAGATCTTGCACAACATTCAGCTACTCCCTGAATATCATGCAACTCCAGGACATCTACCATATTCAACCTCTACAGGCAATTTTTTCACCATTCAAAGCGCTCCCTCCTTTGCGATTATAAAGCGCGACGCAATGGAAGAAGTTCAGTGCCGGCTTTGCCCTTTCAAGACCGAGCTACGGGCCATGCGTAATCACGTTGGCACCCATATCCTTTGGTCAAATCGCGATAAAGTTGATCTACGGCTGGGCAACGACATTAAGGTACAATTCACATCAGGTTATTTGCTTCAGAATTTAAAGCTCATGTGCTAATCATAGGTCGGCATCGATCCATGTGGATGGTGCGGTCTCGATGGACAATGTAAAACCCAGCTTGTGACGGACTCGAAGGGCGCCTCGAAAATTCTATCGACCTGTGACTACCACTATGCCAAGATATCACAATCCTCGGCTAAAAGGGTCTCCAAAAGCTCACCATGCACCAACATACCTATCCACTGCATGATATGTCCGCAAGGTTTGAACCACCAGCACCCAACCTTCTGGAAGTACAATCTGCATCATCATATTCTCGAATTTCATGCAAGCGAGGGTCCTGATTTGACTCGAAGGTATCCATCACTTCCACCTCAAATGGTAGTTGATATCTACATTAGCCGAGAAGAGGAGAGGCTGCTTGGTATACCTGAGGAAGATACCAAGGACTATCGCATGTTGGGTGCTCCCGGAAGTGATAACCCACATGTTCAAGAAGCCAAGGAGGCAGCAGAAAAGAAGCGCGAGGAAGCTCAAATCAAGCGGGAAAGGGCACCTTCAGCACTTCAAGACGAGCGACCAAAAAAGCGAGCCTCTTTGAAAATACAGTAGATAGAGGGATTGTAACTCTACTTGTGCTATCGTTCTCGAATCTCAAAGTTGTGCATTGCGAAACTCAGGGGCTTTCCATATATAGGCGGTGCTACCGGGTCCGCTCCGTTTATGGTAGGGGACCCCATTAGCAACATCAAAGAGATCTGAAGGAACCGGGTCTCTTCGGTCTGCTCGGTCGATACCCCCTTGGCTCTTCTCGACTTCCAGATGATCTGACATTTACGCCGATAACCCCTCTCGGCGCGGAATCTGCCGGCAGCCCTATTTGGGCTGAACCTAGTCGTGCAAAGGCATATACGCCTGCAGGCACCTCATCAACAGACGCCGTAGATTCTTGTTGAGCACCGGCATTGATCTACCCTCCGTCGCCGTTACCTTCTATGAGAGGCCACACATAAGAGGTGTAATTGGCACCTGTGCTCAGGCTCTCCTATCGTCTCGCATGGAAATCACAGTGCTCGCCCTGTTTATGCTATTCATACTGTCGTCCATCGCAAAATAAGCCGATTTGATTATCATTTGTCGTAGAGTTCTCCCGCGCCCTCAAAGTGTAAGAGACATTCCTTGAAGCCTTCGCTGTCTGCCGCAGGTTTATTGGAAATATGATTTGACTTAAACATGATCAAGCAACACACCTTAACTATCAAAGCGGTCTCTTTTGTCGTTGCTGGACTAGGCAGTCTAGCGCCCATGATCTGGTAGCTATCGCCTTTCAAAAGACAGTGCTAAAGTTCACATCCAGCGATGTCCCCCTCCTATGGGGAAAGACCTTAACGGTGAAAGGATCACATCCATGGCACGCGCTTTCGCTACCTCTTCGGCAAGAAGCTGAACTTCTTGGGTCCTGGTGATGGACATCCTACTCGAGACGCCAGCCCCGACCTCGGTTTGCTTGAAGGTGACAAGTGTTGCAATAATATTGAACTGATCAAGGTCTGAAATAACCCCCCTAGAGCCGCTCGGCAGAACGGGCAGCAACGCCTTTGAACGTGAACGAGATTCGCTGACAGAACAAGTGGTCTGTGGTGGGCCGTCCAGTAAATATAGTTGCGCCGAAGACCGCGATATCGACCCTGTCCGCTATTGTCAAGAGTTGATATGAGGTGAACAATGAGGAGCGTGCGAACAGGATATGATATTTCCGTGTACTTTTCGTGCCGTTCCAGCCGTTCTGAGATCATTTATCCCTCCGCGTCGGAAGTTGCCTTTGGGATTACGGTCAACGAGCGACCACGCCCAAAACCCAGAGGTAAGCGCATACCAAGCTATATGAGCCGCCACTATTTGAGTGTCGACGTATCCAAGATATCCTTGAGAGCCAACCTATCACCTCACATGACACCCGAGAACACTCAGACACCTTTGGGCTGTCGAGTTTCCGAATACTCGCCTAAAGTCATTTGCTTCGGAATGATCCTGTTCTCTCTCCCAAATCTAATGTCTTGCGCTCGCATATTCAAAGCTGCGAAAGTTCATGTATACCAATGAATAAATACACAGGATTCATGCCATAGTGTCTGGTCGATATGCCCTAATCCGAGTCCTTAGAGCATGCACACAGCCCAGAGGGGCGGGACGGACGTCTCGAGATCTATAGCTTTTCACCTTTTCGAGTAACGGCACGCGTCTCTAGGGTGCTCACAGGGAATGCGGGGGACTTGCTGAAGCTTTGGTCGTTTGCGTGCAGCTCTTGAGCCCCATCTCATACAGCGCCACACTTACAGTAGACATCCATTAAGTACATGGCTCCTACAGCCCAGCCGAAAGCTTTACTCTAAGGCTTCTCTCTTTTTTTTAGTTTCCTCGTCGACTGGAGACGGTTTCCATAGCAGAACATAATTTCTGACTCGTAGTCATTCACATCGATCATAACGAAAATGCAGGACATGAGCCACTCAGAGCGCTTCCAGTTGCATCGATAAGAATGAGCGCAGCTCGCAAAACCCTTTCCCATAGATTTGTACCCTGAGATGAAACTATTACAATTCTCGGCAGTTTTCATGTGAAGGGATGGCTGAAACTGTACATGGTTGCATATTCAAAGACTTCGAGTTCCCAGCGCTTGGGGACTTCCAGGGCAGGGATGGCGGCTAGGCGCTAGACAATCATACCCGAGACCTAAGTGTGGGCACTGAGCTCTCCGTTGCGTTCCTCTCGGGCTTGGCGAGCTCGGAGGTATCTGCCAACGGTTTTCCCATTTCGACATCAAGTTGCTAAAATGGAATAGAGCATGCCCCCTGTGGGTGAAGGGTGGGTCTAGTTTGACAGCTTCGTCAATAGCAACCGCTGCCAGTGTAGACAACTGTATTCTCTTGTCTTTCTACCCCCAAGGCATTGTCAATTCAGCAGAAGGTTGTACCTTGCATTGCGCCAGCGCACAAGACAAGGAGGCGTAACGACGCTCACACTGCAAAGCCACGAAGGCTCCCGTATGCTACCGCCACAGAACTATGTGGCTTGGAAAGGTGAGCACCAACCGTTGTTGGTCAACGCCTCAACATGACGTCTTGGGCAAATAATAGTCTGCATTACAGTCTTACACGGGGTTGCAATTAGCGCGACGGTCCTTCGAATCTGTATCAGATGGAAAGACGCGAAGCTATGGTGGGACGACTATGTAGCTGCCGCCACCATGCTCATCGACATAGCCTTCGCGATAACCTTCTGGCTGATGTTTGGAACGCATGGTATGAGTCTGCCATGCAACTGCCGCGCACCCCGCTAATCGTCCTTTAGCTGGGTCGTCTATGACATTGAGCGTCACTAAGATAGGCTGGCTGAACGTTGTGGTCTATTTCTTCATCTTTTGGATGAGTCGGGTTAGCCTGGCCCTCTCGATTGCGCGAGTGTTTCCTCCAGGCACCGTAGCTCGAAAGAGTCTGATAGCAATGGCAGCCCTTTTCTTCTTCTTTTGCATCTTCGCCTGCGTTCTCAATGGTTCACTCTGTATCTGGTCTCCTGCGATATATCCTCCCGAAATGATGCATTTTGGAGAGTACAAGAACTGTCAACCCGGCACTCTGAGGTACTTCTTAGCTGGTGGTATAACAGCTGCGGGTGCGTAGTATCCTCGCACCCAGCGAAACGATAAAGCTTACATGCCTCACAGTGGACTTCCTATCAGACATCTTGGCAATTATCGTCCCCCTCACGTTTTTATGGCGAATCACTCTCCCACCAAGCGAAAGGCGTCTGGTTCACGGATCTATATCAGCTACTACACTCACTGCGTTGTCCGGTGTGGTTACTTGCGTGTTCTGGTACGCCCCAATCGACCTTGGGCAAGATTTTCGAATTATAGTAGCTGGCGCCATTCACCAACAGGTACAGTCACTTCTCCAAATAACTTTGTCATACTCTGACATTGGATTTACTAGGCAGCCATATCCCTTATCATTTGCAACCTCCTTATTGTTGTGACCTACTGGTGGCGCAAGGTGTACCGAAGAAACCGGCCGACCCCTCGTCGATACAGGTACAACGACCCAAACATCCCAACCTCCAAGACATCGTCCCAATCGTCCTCTTCCGATGCCCCCGCTTCTCGACCTAATAACGCTAGAAACGGAAAAGACCTATCCCCCAGTATCAGGCGGTCTCTTCCTCTCGAAGGCTCTTCTCCACTTCCGGTTAATTTGTCGTTTACACCAATAACCCCTCTTGGCCCAGAATCTGCAAGCAGCCCTGTCTGGACTGACTCTCCCCATGCGAAGGCATATACCCCTGCTCACGTATCAACGACAGATTCTCATCGAATGCCAACATTCAACTACCCTCCGCCGCCGCCTTCACCACATACCAGAAGCCATAAATGAGTATCGCAACTAGAACCATCGCCCCTGGCAAACTACAGTCATCGTATTCTCTCGTCTACCTTTGAAAGGGTTATTCCAGCTGATTACAGCGCCTACCCTCATTCTGCTTCTCGTCGTTTGCCCATTGCAATATCAACTAATTAGACTATCACTTTTCGCAGGGCTTTCCATGCCCGGCAACTGTAATATAGATTCATCAAGGACTTTGAGTTGTCGAATGCAGTCGTATAAACATATTTATTGGGAATATAGATTAAGTTGATAAGTGACGGCCCAGATTGCACGTGGTCCCGTGAAAGATATAAAAAATGTCAGTCGATAGCGAGATTCCTCCCAGTACTGTCAGAACGGACTAAACAAGATATACTCCCTTTCCAATAGGAGACACAATAGCAACCACCTTGGAGTGGAAATCCAACAAGTCCCCTCCCTTTGTCGCTACCAAGTCGACTGTGTCAGGATCCCGTTCCACTCCCAACAAGTTCTCGATGTTTGAAGAGCCAATGGCAAAGGCTTCGTCACGAGTCAAGTGACCACTAGCGTCTATGGCAGCCTGCAAGGATTACGTCGTCAGGCACACATTTCTTTCAAAGTGCAAAACAAAAATACCCAGGTGATGTCGAAGGGTAAATTCCTAGCATCCCATCTCCCTAAACACCCAAGACCGACCAGAACGCCCTCGTTCTTGAGAACAGTCAAAGCCGTTTCCTTCGTGATTGGTGGACCAGGCATTCTACCATTCACGCTCTGTCAGTCATGGCCTTTCAAAAGAGACGAAGAGTGCGGAAGCTCACATCCGGCGCTGTTCCCATGTCATGGGGAAAGGTCTCGACGGTGAGAGAATCACACCCACGCGCGCGTTCGCTAGCTCTTTGGCGAGAAGATGGGCCTCTGAAGCCCCCGTGATGGTCATCCTAATTGAAACTCCAGTCTCGACTTCAGTTTGCTGCTTGATCGTGATGAGTGTTGCGATGATATCCGCGTTGTGAGCTTCGACAACGAGTGGGAGACTGCCCTGGATCTGGCATCGGTATCTTTTTCACTTAGGGGAAGGGAGAACACATACCTCTCTAACTTGCTGGAAGAAGTGTCCAAGTGATCCATCGACTTTTCCGCTGAGCAATCTGCGGAGGGTCGCCATTTGTGTACTGACGCTGGGCTTTCCAGGTTTATGTCCAAGCACGTTATTTCGAAGCACAGAGATATGCAGCGCGGTTATTTCCTGGAGAAGGGCACCCGATTCTACCCTGCTCGATGCACCCGTCGAGAAATGAACACCTAATCCACCAAAAAATCCGTCCGACTTGGGTGCCACCACTGCTGAAGTTACACCGGCCCGGTAGGCAATGCTAGACAGAGTTAGAGGGGGTGCCTGAGCTATATTTCAAAACGACTTACTATGCGTCTCGACTGGCGTAAACCAGACCATCAGCAGCGCGTACAATAGCCGTATCACCGCCCATAAGATTAGGCAGACCGTTTTGCAGAGCATCCAGGATGGTCCCGTCATTCGTTGAATCCTCCGCGTCGATGTGTTGCAATCCAAGACGGGATCCATAGGAGACAAACCCAGGCGTGATACTTCCGCCTTCCAAGTCAACAGTTTGGACTTCGATGCCGTTGAGGTGCCTGCTGCATGAATCGACGGCACCAGCACATACAATCTTCCCCTTTTCAACGATGACAGTCCCTTCTGCCGTTCCATTCTCCGTCGAGAACAAGGAAGTGATACCTTTTCCCGACCGCTGCATCACCTGCCGAACGTTGGTAAACACAATGGTCTCTGCTGTGGCCTTCTTGGGCTCCAAGGGCGGTAGACCATCGTATTTCACTGCTTCCTCTGCCTCCTCGTCGAATTTGGGAAGCCTCGGAAGCCTTTGATAATTAGCTGGCTTCTTGGCGACCTGAGGGTTGTATAGCTGAGGAACACCATCGATGAAGACTTGAGCAGGCGTTGCGCCCAATGCCAAGGGATGTGAGTCCCACACAACAACATCTAGTAGAGTCTTTTGAAGCTGGCGTTAGAGTATTGAGATCCAAACTTACCAGCATCGTAGCCTTCTTTAATATATCCAATCCGATGACCCAATCCCATAGTCTCGGCCGAAGTGCTAGTCACTGAGGCGATTGCCAGGTTCCAAGGAAGCCCATAGTAGAATGCTTGCTGAGCTTCATAGAGAAGATGACGCGAGTCCATAAGTGGGTGGTCACTCTATCGCATGGTCAGTTAATGGCCGGAAAAGGGTGTGCGGGCAACACTTGCCTTCATCGAAACAGCTATGCCATTCTGAGCCAGAATCTTTGGTGCGAATTCCGAAGCACGATATGCTTCACGCTTGTATCCTGCGGCGGTGGCAAAAAGCGCGACCGCAGGCGTCTTGCCTTGTAGCCAATGATAACTTGAGCGCCTGTGGTTCTTAACAACGCTTAAAACATACCATATGCCTTCTTTAGGAGGTCAGGAACAAGGTAAGCCTCGCTCGCATGATGGAAGGCAGCGATGGGAAACTTGAATTCGTTTGACAACTGAACAAAGGGACACAATCTGGTGAGGGGATGATGCACGAGATAGGCTCCGGTACTCACCCGAACCATAGCATCCATATCAACCTCTTCGTAGCAGTGAATATGGAGCTGCCCTACATGTTAGTATTGTGCTGCTATCAGGACGGGACGCCTACCTTGACTCGGCCACGAAGAACATCAACGAGAGCTTCCCATTTCAAAGGGTCTGGAAACTCGCCCACTCGCCTCCAATCGACTTTCTTTGAGAGGACTTTTCCGCAGAATTCATCTTGGCGCTCCTTGACTTCCTTCGCAGTATTATACCTGAGTGCTGGGTTAAGGACTGATCGTTACGAGGAACTACTGGGCTTACGCTTCTCTGAAGGCCCAGATAGTGTCCATGCGTGTCCCTTTGAACTCTTGGCCTAGAGAAGATGAGCTCCGGGTCTGATTCCAAGTACTAAGAGACTTACTCGGATTTTCACCTGAAGCAAGCGGCCGTTTTAGCGAGTGACCACTCCTTGTCGAGAGAACTTACCGCATGCATGCCTAGCGGTTTTGTAAATAAAAATCTTCAAGACGTGACGAAGAGTCTCTTACTTCATATGCCTCCAGCGCGGCTTGAGATTCGGGTTAGGGAAAGACGTGTTGATGTGGTACGGAGGCTCGAGCAGCATGGCCGAAGGCGAGCGTTCGGAAGTTTCTCTGAGTTTGATCACATAGGCTTGCCCACCTAACAGAAGTGTTAGCATCTTGACTAGTGTGTCCACGAGATAGGCCTTACCGATGGCTGCTTCAGAGCCAGGCAGAACGAGAGCAGTTGTCACACCACCAGCAATGGAGAGGGGGTACGATTCGTCATGTGTGTTGAGACCATCCAGACTTCGAAGCCATGGTGCGGCAATGTTGCTCGACGTTACAGCGTCTATCGCCCCTTTCATTAGAGGTACAGGTGCGTCGCCAATATGAGAATGAATATCGACGATGCCTGGGGTGACCCAAGCTCCCTGAACGTCCACGACTTGGAGGTGCCCTCCAAATGTCTCCTCTAAGAGCGCAACGTTGAAGTCACCGACGTCCTTGATCAAGCCCTTGTCAAGGAGTATATCGCCGTGCAAGATCTGTGTCCCATTCTTGCGCCCCGTCCATATTCTGCCGTTCTTAATGAGAACCGGAGGTGTTCCTTGCTCGTAACGGTCAGACACCGAGCGCTTCCAAAAGTCGTCATGAGGCAAGTCCATGGCGACTTTGAGCTGCTCGCAGTGACCGATTATTTCGTCCGCATTATGCGGCCTGTGTTTGTGGTGACGATGGTGGTACTTGCGAAGCAAGATGGTCCTAGCGTCATCGTAGAGCTCTAGGTACGAGAATGCAATCGCCAGACAGGCGACCAGAATGAGGGAGGCTAGTGTGCGGTGCATGGCACGCTGCCGTGGGTGTCGATGGTGGTGGTCGAAAGGCGAGTTGGCTGCAGGTTCCCATTTCATTTGTCCGGGAAGCGAGGCAGACGATCGCACCGTGGAGAGCGCAGGCTGCACGGGTACGACGGGTTGGCACACAACGCGGTTGCAGAACGCGGACCATGAGCTCATCATCAGATCGGTGCTTTTAGTCAGTGATGATGGGCCCCGGAGGCACGACGAGCGCTTGACTCTTGACCACAATATTGCCCAACGCAGGACCCTTTGCCTGGTCACTATAGACGTTTAAAATGCCCCCTCGACGTGATGCAGATTTCATGGACGTCGATTCTGACTCTGACCTTGACCTTGACCTCGAGGGAACCCGGAAAGCAAAAGGCAAAGGCAAAGCAAAGGCAACGGACAAGCGCAAGTCTGACAAAAAGAAGAGCAAAACAAACGAAACAGTACGCACATGAGCTTCATTGGACCCAGAATACCTGATTAACGCGTTGAGCAGCTCGCTTATACCTGGGAGGCATCGTACACCCGTTCATGGGACACAGTCCAAGAGGATGAAGCGGGAAGTCTTCAGACGTCTGTCGAGGAGCTTATGGCCAGGGGGAGGAGACGTAGGTACGCTACACGTGAGGAATAAAAGCCATGATCTAACACTTATGCCAGGCTCCAGGTACCAGAGGCACCAATACGACGCACAATTATTCGTCACTTGATCATCATCCTTGACCTCTCTGCAGCCATGATGGACAGAGACATGCGGCCAAATCGATTCGACCTGACATTGCAATATACCCGAGAGTTTATCAATGAGTGGTTTGACCAGAATCCCCTTGGTCAAATTGGGATCGTTGGTATGAGGGCGGGACTAGGTGAACGGATCGGCGAGATGTCAGGTGCACTTCGATGTTGTGAATGTGTCAAACCCGTGCTCATGTGCGTCAGGCAATCCCCAGGATGTGCTACGTGCCATCTCCGATAGGCATAAACTGGAGCCAGTAGGAGAGCCCAGTCTTCAAAATGCAGTCGAAATGGCAAAGGGCAGCATGAGGTGAGTTGCCGTTTGCCTTCTGGTCGTCGCGCTCTGACCGTTTCTTCAGCCATCTACCGACACATTCATCTCGAGAAATCATCATTATCTTTGGCTCTTTGACAACATGCGATCCAGGGAATATCCACGACACATTGAGCAATTGCGTCAAGAACAAGATTCGCATCTCCGTGGTAGCTCTTGCTGCAGAAATGAAAATCTGTCGTGAATTATGCGACAAGACCGGTGGTAAGCCCCTTGTCTCTGGTCTGGGAACCTCACGCAAACCCCCAGGCAAGGTCAATTCGGAGTTGCCATGAACGAAGGCCATTTCAAAGACCTCTTGTTCGAACTCATTCCGCCACCAGCTCAAAAGGCAGTGAGCCGCCTGCCAGGAGGTGCAGGTGGTCAATCTGCGAACCCTGCGGCAGATCTCATGATGATGGGCTTCCCAACTCGTCTACCAGAATCGTCCCAACCCACACTTTGCGTATGCCATTCCGAATTGAAGAGTCAAGGTTTCCTCTGTCCAAGGTGTCAGTCTAAAGTGTGCGACGTGCCAACGGACTGTGACATCTGCGGCCTGATGATCGTGAGCTCTCCGCATCTGGCGAGAAGTTATCATCATCTGTTCCCAGTCAGGCCCTTTGTACCAATGTGAGTTGCGCTTTCTATGTCTCGTCGCTGCGCTCATCCATGACCTTTCTAGACCAACATTGGAAGAGACGAGCACCCCTTCCCCATCATGCCACGGGTGCTCTCGACCTTTCCCTACAGCACCACCATCTCATAGCAATGTAACGGAAGGAGTGAGCCCGCTCGGGCGATATCGTTGCCCAGAGTGCAGCAATGACTTTTGCTCTGAGTGTGATATCTTCATACATGATGTCGTACACACCTGCCCTGGATGTGCTAGGTAGAGGTACGATCTCACCTCATTTTCGTGCATCCCAACTTCAAGTTATCTGGCCGCTTGGCTTAGACTCCTACGAGAATATTACAGGGTCGTATCCTGCATTTCGCGCCCACCTCATTGCAAGTACAGGGGTAAACTTTGGATAACGCTCGTCGTTTTCAGCATGAACGTGTTCTTTGAGGTTTTCCATGACATCGACTGAGGCTCAACGCCCAGGCCCCTCACGGACCAGCCTCCTAGCCCTCCGCCGCAAGCAGGAGAACATTCAACGTCGCCCTAGATTCGAGGCATGGACAGAGGTTTGACGCACGAGGCCAAAGCGTGTAGATCCCTGAGACGCTCAAGAGCACTCTGAAACCGTCGCTGGACAAAGGCAGGAGTTTAGAGACACTCGTCGGAGCTTGAATTCATGCACGGATCAATTTTGGATTGCCAACGTTTGATTCTAGGTTGCTGTCGGACCACGATGGACTACAACTGCCAGGTAGAGGTTTTCAGCCATTCCAACTTATCTGACCATTTGGATTAGACTCGAGACCCCTTACAAGACCACGTCTCGTTTAAGGGTACAGGGACGATTGATTTGCAACCCAAATCTACTTTGTAGCCGACGTGCTGGTGATGCCCGATAACCGTTCGAGCTCCGCTTTGACCTTTTGCGCCCTCTTCTTGTTCAAGTGGCAGCTGATTACAAGATCGCCGTTAGGAAGCTTTCCCTGAATCGAAGGGTGGTCATGCACAGGCAAGGGTATCCCAGTCAAGTACTGGCAGTGATACAAGACTTTGCCCAGTCCCTGCGGCTCATCCTTCGATTCTATGAGCGCTGGCGCCCAATCCATTTGGGCCATGTTGGAGATGGCCATGTTGGAGAACGCAATCCACCCATCTGTCTCTACCCTCATCGGGTTTGTCAATCCCCAGTGAGTCATCGAGTATCGAAGCGTCTTGTACCCTTGAGCGAGCTCAGCTCTGCGGGTCTTCTTACTCTCGTGCTTGACCTGGACGAGCTTGAGGGCAAGTTTGTGAAGCGGTGTCGAGAGGATCTCTTCTACAGTGAAGATGGGATAGGGCAACCAGGTGTAACAGTTGTTGACGTAGTTAGCGAAAGCGCCATCCCAGTCGCTTCGGAGGGATACAACGTTGGCAATGTCAATCTTGTGGGAGCGGGGGGTGCCATCGGTTAACAACGTCTGTACAGTTACGCCTGTGAGGGAATTTGTTCTTTCTCGAGGACAAATATAGGATGCTTACCTGCGCAAACCAGGCCACGACTACGTCTCCAGTCGATACGGAAACATCGTCGAGTTGCTCTGACGCCAGCTTGCTCCGGACTTGACCAACCAGCGCCGTGTAGACATTCTCCGGAATCGACACATTCCAGCCCACTGAGCCCTTGAACACAATTTCCTTGGCGCACCTCCAGAGATACCGCAACGTATATGGAACGTTGAGAAAGGCAGTGTTGTTGTACGAACTCCCAGGGGAAACGACACCAGCTTCTACGGCAGCCCTGTCCTCTTCCCAGACTTGATCTAGGAACGTCTGGAATGGATTTTCGTTCAAACCAGGCGATAGGGGAGGAGGAGGCTTCCAGTCTTGCCCTGTCAACTCTGCGTGGAAGGCGTCGAGGATGAGACCTCCACCCATTCCGTCGAATACACCATGGCTCCAGAGAAGGCCAATTGCTGTGTATCCAGCATTGTCGGGATCTTTCTTGCTCTTTGCGTTTGCTGAAGGCGGAAAGTAGGTGAGATGCCAATGCATGAGGGGAATATTATGTCGAATGTAAGCATGCAGGTTCCCTACGTCCAAGCGCTTCTGGCTCGCGAACAATCGAGGGGAGGGAAGTTTGCTAAGGATGGGAGCGGGGGCAGCGGGGACGTAGTGCGATAGAGGAACATCGGGCGTCTCAGCGGTTAGCCCGAAAGCTTCGTATCCTGAAGGCAACTGCCCTAGGGGCACACGAAGTTGGTATCGACACTGGTCACGAGAAAAACGTGAGTTGGAGTTGATAATGGGTATCAAAATCTGGAGCGAATCTTACCTTTCTTTCTGGCGTCCAAGGTGCAAGTTCAACGCGTCCAGCGAGGAGCGGCCATTTTGCCACAAGGCGTTCCATCGTGGATCGGACGACCTCAATGTCGACTTGTCCTTGGACGATCCACCCTTTGAGGACATTGCCATGTCGATACTGATAATCGATGGCAGTCAAAGGGTAGATGGCGTATGCCTCTGATTTGTCACGAGAGGCATGGGCTTTCATCTCGGGCGTTTTGAACCTGTATGACGAAACTTGGAGGGCAGAGGATGGAAGGATACGGGAAGCAGGGCAGAGGAGGGGCTGCTGTTATTTTACTGGGGGAAACACTCTCATCCTTTTTAACTGCTCTACTGGGTCGCGCGGTCTTGCGTCAGGTGGGTTTCCTCTCTGCCTCGCGTCCGCCAAGCCAATGATTGACGAGCAGTATGGAAGTCGATTTGTGCCACGCCTGGGTCTGGAATATGTCAAAAATACTGATAACGAGGCCATCGATTCCACGGAAAAGTGCCCGGCAGTACGCAAGATGCCTATGGCTATGCCACCCGGAGCCCAGTCCCTTTGTGGGGTTCGGTAACTTCGGTTGTATCCCCTCCGACTCGGTATCTGAAACTGTGGAAGCGCTAAGGACTGAAAGTGCTGGAAAGCCATGACCATCTACGCTCTCCTTCGTTGTTAATATGCATTTTAAGCCTCGGTTAACAAGTTTTATCATATTCAAACCATGGCCTGAAACCAGTGCTTGATACTAGTATCATACTGGCTACCGTCTGCAACCACCAGGATCGCAATGGCATAAACAATTGTAAAATGCAAAGGGGGGAAAGTAAGCTCTTGGACGGGCGAAAGGAACACGAGAGTTCAGCGGAAACTCCCTCAAGCTTAGAGCTTGGTTGCCGCGTCCGAAGTTCACTGACCAGCTGCTGGTGTCAATACTCATAAAGCTTAAGCGCCCCGGCCTAACCACCTCGGTCATTGGTGGCAAATGAAATTCATGCTGGCAGATATTTAGTACCAGAAGTCGAGTAAACCCGGATCCGTGGGTGTCGTTTATGGCGAATCGATAGGTGCGCAACCTCTGCAAAGCCTCGGCGAAGCGGCAATCTATGTGCAACCATCGACACAAGCAGGGAAACTGGGTGGGGTTGACTGCACGTTCAAGGCAAATTCTCTAGAGGTTTTGTTTAGCTAGGGGTATATTTAGAATCAGCTTGGTATCACGGACCAAGTAATACTCCTCCTCTTCACTGCTGCCACTGTCCAAGAACACAGGGATACTGAGGGTGTCCAAGACTGGAAGTGACACGAGGAGCAGACCCCAGGCGCCCATCCGCTGTTGAGTTTGGCGCTGATACTCAACTCACGCAAGGAACATTGGTGTTGGAGAAGGACTGCATCAAGATCCGCGGCCAATACTTGGTCGGGGTCGCTACGGTTGACGCTCAAGATCAACCGCTGTAGCGTATCCCTGTACGAAAGAAGTACGAAAGAAGGTATCACAGCATTGGCTTGCATACACCATTCGACTGCATCTCGGTCAAGTGGATGCTTGGTTTTCTCAGAACTGTGAAGAGGTTGTCGTCTTCGCGGGGCATCTTGGCGGGAACACTGCTCATCCGTCCGGGGAGATGAAGAGCCCGGAGCAATGAGAAATATGGCCTGCGTGAAGGAGACGTGCACGTCAATGCAACCTCAGGAGGTGCACGGGATATCTCGAGGGATAACGAGGTCAAGTTGGGGAATTGAGGGAATTGAGCGCTCTTCAACAGGTCATGGATAGTGGAGTTCTTCCAGCGGGGGATGTATAATTTGAGGACTTCCAATGTGGATGACGACCTAGAGATTGCCCCGCAAATACCTTTGCGAGTATTGGCGTCTACGGCATGTGACTCTTCTAATCTGAAGAAGGGAGAACTCGGGCAGTCGAAGAGAGTCAAATGGGATAGCTGGGATAACTGATCGAGAAAAGACGCATGAAGCGATTGGATGCTGTGGATTTCCACCTTCAGAAGTGATGGTGCCAATGTCCCAAAAACATCAGCAAGGAATGTCGAAACCCTATCGAATTCCTTCTCCCAGGGTGTTCTGGGAGGGCTGTTGAACCATCTATTGATGAGGATGGCCAATAAGCATTTCGAAGCACGGCAAACTAGAACCAAGCACTCACTCGACCCACATTATACTTCTCAGGTTACGAATTGCAGTCGCCATCCAAAAAAGGCTGTTGATTCGTCAAGGTCCGCATTACTGGAAGTCTTGATGACCAGCTTCTGAGCCCAGGAATTGACAGAGTGACGTTGTTCTGTCGCCAGCGCAAGCGTGTCAAGGACTTTCAAGCCTCTAGGAGACATAGGGTCGATCACAACGGTGCCAAGACACCGCAGACTTGACGCTAGAGCAGCCGAAAAGGATGCCAGACCTGTCGGAGGGCACAGCGCCATTAGGCTAGAACCAATTGGGATATAACTTTGTCACCAACCTCATCTGATACCCTCAAAATCAGCTCAGGAGAGAGGTCCACAACGGAGGTCATCAGAGGAAGCTGGGGAGAGTGCCCAAAACAGGGACAAGGCGGCGCTGTACTTACTTATGGCGGACTTTTGTGGCAATGCCTATCAGTAGCTATAGGCGCCCGGTTGATCAAGCATTTCCCCGTTATTTTCAGTGCTTATTTCAGTGATAACGAACACTGCAAAACAATATGATATTAGGAACAAATTACGGGCCACGTTTCTGTGACCTGTGGACAGCTATATCACTTGGAACGCTCCTGAGGCCTAAGGTGCAACTGCTATCACAAGGATCGAAGTATTGAGTCGCAGTCACTGCTAGAGTCCGGGGTAGACGCCGGATCTGGAAGAGGTCGATATTGCCATCCTTCTTTTCTATGAAACGCACGTGTGCATTGATGGCCTATGTAGATAACGGGAAGCTGAGCCTCATGGATAGCTTCGCCGATGGTGTTGCTGGTAAAGCGATAGCTGCTCAACCTGTGCAGAGCTTCTTCGAACCGGAGCTTGCGTAGGCGCATGACATAGTTGCCACACCTCCGACCTGAGAGGCCACGGGCAGGCTCGACCATAGTATCGATATAAATGTGGCGTAGGAGGGGAAAGCTGGCAGATTCGAGTGCTCTGTCAAGGCAGGTTCTCTGATGGGCACATTTAAAGGGTATATACTGAGACAGGAACTGAGCACTCACCAGATAATCATTGATTTCCTCCGTCCCATTACTGCTCACAAACACAGAAACACTGAGCGCTTCCAATGCTGGGAGCGGGATCGTGAGCAGCTCCATGTTGTTATCTCCGACTGCCCAGCCATTGTCCCGTGCAGCCGCAATAGTCAGGTTACGCAACGAAGATTTATGCTGTAACAAGATTTTGTTGAGGTCAGCAGCTAGTTCAAGGTTGGAATATGTACGGTCGGCGTCCTCGATCGTAAGCTGTTGCACTGTATTCCTATAAGAGAGGAGGTATCGGATAAGTGGCTCGCATATGCACTGGGAGTTGATCTCCACCAAGTGAATGCCCGAGTTTTCGAGGACCGTGAAGATGTTGTCGCTTTCAGGAGGCATGTTCGTTGTGTCCAGGCTCAAGCGGCCGGTGAGGTGAAGGGCCTGAAGGGACGAGAATTGGCGGCTGGGTGAGGGCAGGGTGCATTTCAAAGTCTTCTCCAGCTGTCCGCTGCATATTTCGAGAGATAGTAAAGTAAGCCGTGGAAAGGACCGGGGATTGGTATCCTCCAGGAGCTCTTGAATTGGCGAGGAGGAAGACTCCCAACGTGTGATGCATAACTCGAGACTCTCCAGTGTGTCTGAGGACCGATGAATAGCTCCGCGGACGCTCTTGTAGATGTGATCCTCTAGTGTCCTGGAATAGTTGCCTCCGTACATCGAGGAAGGCGAGTTGACGGAAAGACATAGGTGTGATAGCTGGGATAAACCGTTGAGAAGCGGGACATGGAACCCACGGAAATTGTAGATGACAACTTTTGCAAGCGAAGTCACCAATGGTTCGAGAAGCGTAACAATAGTGGCCGATGTTTTGTCGGGTAGTTTGTCGCTTGTGCGCCGATACTCATGCTTCTGAAGCCATCTAACGTTGAAGGGAATAACACAAGGCGGTTAACATCCGTGGATCCGGAGCGCGAGTGAAGGCCTACTCTAAGCATTTTATGCCTTTCAAGTTGTTAAAGACGGTTTCCATCCAGACTAGAGCATCCTGGTCTGTCTGGAAGCTCTTAATGACCAGCTTTCGAGCCCATCTGGTCACAGGGTGCTGTTGCTCAGCTGCTCCTGCAAGCGTTCTCAGGGCATTGAATCCTGCTGGCGATGCAGAATCCATCACAACGGTGGCAAGACATGTAGGAGCTAGCGTCTCTGATAACGATGAGCAGACTCGTCGAAGAGCAAAGACATCCTTCCCCTGGGGAAGCTATACAACGTAACAAAGGTCGAAACAAAGTTGAGATCGCAAGAGGCTCGTGATTGGCTCGACTGCTCACCCTCTCTGTGATTGTCAATAGAAGCTCATGGGGTATGTTCGTTATGGAC
Organism: Coprinopsis sp. MPI-PUGE-AT-0042; assembly: GCA_020736565.1. Lineage (NCBI taxonomy): Eukaryota > Fungi > Basidiomycota > Agaricomycetes > Agaricales > Psathyrellaceae > Coprinopsis > Coprinopsis sp. MPI-PUGE-AT-0042. Next base: position 145,093 of record JAHBOF010000131.1, read on the forward strand.
GCCATAAAGAGGTTTGAGCGACAGGACTCCGAAGCACATTATAGCTTTCGCTGGCACTGCCTTTATCGCCGATTAAATACCAAGAAGCGTCCATTTGCTGATGAAGGCAACCTTCCCGTTACGACAACGCTGTGCTCGCAGCACAGTACTACTAGTATCTGAAGCTTTTAATCCGTCTCCAAGCTTGAATTCAGCTAACGTAACTTTCCACAGTAAATCTCAACAAGGTAGCTAACAAGCCAGTTTAGCCTCGGTGCACAGTTTTCCCATATGGGTCCGCAATTGAGCAGCTTGTGGATGCCGAAGCTCGATAAAATGCCTGGCATCCGAAGGCAGTTATCCGAGTTTTGCGCTAGTAGAGAATCATTGCAAGTCCAATAGTGCCATTCGCAGCCTGTAGCGTATTCGATTGATCACGACATAACGGACGGACAACAAATCACTCACCAAGCGACTGACTCGTCGAGCGCTTGCTGATCTGCCGTTCGTCCATTAATGTTACCTACGGGCCTCACTTTCGCCGGGAGGTTTGCTCGTTCCCTGTCCTGAGGTACATATCGCCAACCCATCTCATCATGGGTCGCAGGGATATCCTGATGGGCAATATGGAGCACGGGAGGTCGAGCGAATGCTGCTCCGCCTGTATCGCCGATGGTGAAGTGGTAGCTTTGCAGCCTCCGCAGGGCCTCGTCGTGGCGCCTCCTTGCAAAAGCAAGTATAGCATTCCCGCACCGAGGACCGCCTGACAAGTCAAGGACAGTGCGTGCATCGATCATGTAATCGACATGCACCCGGCGGAGGATGGGAAATCGAGTGGGATCGACTGCTCGGTCAAGACAGATTCTCTTCAAGTTGCAAAGTTAGGAGAGGCGTCCGAGCGCTTTCTCATTAAGACGTACCAGGTAGTCCTCTCCCTCGTAACTTCCATCGCTCCCCAGATACACAGGAATCCTGAGGCTTTCCAAGGCTGGGAGTGGCACTAGGAGCATGTCCTTGTTATTTTCTCCTAGCGCCCATCCTTCATCAAGTTTGGCGCTGATGCTCAGCTCACACAACGAAGTTTGGTGGTTTAGGAGGGCTGTGTCAAGATCCACGGCCAAAACTTGGTTGGAAGGGCTGCGACTGACGTTCAAGGTCAACGTCTGTAGTGTATCCCTGTATGAGAGAAGGTACTGCAGTAGGGGCTTGCATATGCCGCCTGACTGTATCTCCGTCAAGCGGATGCTTGATTTTTTCAACACTGTGAAGAGGTTCTCTTCCTCACGGGGCATCTGGGAGGGAACGTCACTCATCTGCCCAGGGAGATGAAGAACACGGAGTGACGAGAAATGGGGCTTGAGCGAGGGAAGGGTACATGTCAATGCCATCTCGAGAGGTGAGCGGAATACCTCGAGCGATAAAGAGGTCAATCTAGGGAAATGCAGGAAACGAGTGTTCTTCAGCAGATCATGGAGTAGGGAGGAAGAGTGCTGCCAGCGAGGGATGTGTAACTTGAGGCCTTCCAGCGTTTGCGAGGACCCGGATATCGCCCCGCATATGCTGCCGTACATATGGGCATCCACAATAAGCGGGCTATCGTATCCGCGCCGAGATGAACAGTCTTGGAGGGTTAAATGGGATAGCTGGGATAGATGGCCGAGCAGAGGCGCATGGAGGACTCGAAGATTGTGGATTTCCACTCGTTGAAGTGATGGCGCCAACGGTTCTAGAGTTTTGACGAGGAACTGACAGACACTTTCTGAGCTTGGCCTCCGTGGTTCCACCCATCTGCGGCAAACAGAATACGCATTAAATCAGTGTCCCTATCGCTTCTGTAACAGGCACCGCAAATGAGATAAGAAACTCACTCTAACCAGGTGATGCTTTTGAGGTTGCGAATTGTTGTTCCCATCCATGCAAGGGCCTTTGCTTCGTCAACGTCTTCACCATCATTAGGGGGCTCGATAACCAGCTTTCGGGCCCAGGTATTGACAGGGTGCAGCTGCTCAGTGGCCAGGGCAAGCGTATTCAAAGCATGGAGGCCTGCCGGCGATGTAGGGTCTATTACAACAGTGGCAAGGCTTGCAGGCCCTAGCGCCTCCGACAGCAGTGCACAGACTTGTCGAAGGGCAAACAGATCCTTCCGTTGAGGAAGCTAGAACGGAGACGGGGTCAGTGCATTCAGTATCAGGGAAATCGCAGCTCATTCAATTGCTTACTTTTTCCGCGATCTTGAGTAAGAGCTCGAGAGGGATGTCTATTATGGATGCCATCAAGAAGTGTGAGGAACATCGTCACCATGCAATGATTTACTTATAGCTTTAGTTTGCACTGCCCTTGTCGCCGAATCCATATCAAGAAGCACTCACCTACTGATGAGGTCGGCGTTCTCGCGTAGTGGAGGTGTAGAACGTTAGAGACCTTGCAGCTCGAAAAATGAGTGAAAATACCCTTGATATCTATCGGTCATCAGGTGGTGAGATGTTTCCATTTGACATCACTGAGCTTTCAACACACCAGGGGTCTTCGCAGAGGTGTAAGCAGAGCCTGGAGCAGGGGGCCGCTGTTGATGCAGGATCCCAAATCAACCTGCCCCGCGACCCCTCCGTGGGCCTCCGACTTGTAGGCTTTGAGAGACAGGATAAAGCTGCTCTGAAACCTTGGAAGCAAAAACATGCAGCCGCCTTTTGCAGTCACCGAACCCGACAACATCCACAACACGCTCCCTTTTCATCCCGTATTAATTGCAGGTACAATAATCCTCTAACAAATGTTCTAAGCGCACAAAAAGACTCTTCAATCTGAAGGTAAAAAAAAAAAGACTTAGCGCACTGGCGGCCTACTCCTCCCCTGATTCATCCCAAACAACTCGAGCTCACTCGCCTCATCCGTCTCATCCCTAAACGGATCCATACTTCTCCGTCTCCCAACCTTGCCACTTTTAGTTTTTCCTTTTCCTTTCCCCTTGCCACTTGCCAACTCGTTATCACTGTTATCCTCCATATCCGCATCGTCCCCGCCGTCCTCGTCTGTCACAACCATCAACCCTATCCTCTCTGAATTCGTTTTTGCATGTTCGCCACGTGCACTGGTCGCTGTCCCACTTCTCGGTCGTTGACCAGTAGCAGCGTTGCTGCTTCGTCTCTTGAGTGGTGAACGATTGGAAGGGTTAAGATGGTGGTCGACGTCGGGGTCGTCTCCTTCATCGCTATCGCTGATCTCACCCAACGCCCACCTCTCACCGTCGGGTGTATCAAGACCGTTAGTCTGCAACTGTGCTTCTTCGTCGTCGCCTGCCAACGGTGTGGTACCCTTACGCCTCTCGCGTCGCCCCGAATTAGGCAACCCCGTCCGAGGCGTCGCTGCCCCCCGAATCCTGGTCGTCTCCGGCTCCGGTTTCTTGTGCGTCAGCAGCACCACACCCCCAATCAAGACGATGATGGACAGAAAGATGAGGAACAGATCCCATGATTTGTACGCCTCGACTTCGTTGTTGAAGATGAGCGAATTGAGGAACCCTGTCGCGGTGTAGACGCCGTAGAATACGGGTACGACGAGTGTGGATTCGTAGACGCGTAGACCGCGGTTGAGGCAGAGGATCTGCATGACGGCGGTCACTGCTAGGAAGATGATGGTGAAGATGGAAGAGGCGTGGCCGAATTGGTTGCCTGTGTTGACGCGGGAGAGGGAGCCTGAGATGAGTTTGACGCTGTACTTCTGTTAGCGTTTCGTGCTTGGAAGTGGAATGAGAATGCGTACGTTGCTTTGGCGAATACCAGACATCCTCCTGCGAGGCCTCCTCCACAACACGCCCAACCGATACCCAGAGTCCAAGCCACTTGTTTATCATCTTTCGGACCCGCCCACCACTCGATAAGGTCCGTAATCCACGACATGGCCCAATCCACATTGGCCTTCATGTCTTTACAAAACCCAACGACCTTTCCAAAGAACCCTGCCCTCCCTCTCGCACCACCTGCGGAAATGCTATGGAAATTCGGGCGTTGGCCAGTAGCCGGACGCGCCTCGGTTTCACCACGCGCAGCTAGGACCGAGTCGAGGCATGAAGTGAGGACGACGAGGAGCCAGAGTGCGCCTCCCATGGCGAAAAAGTAGCTGAGCCAGCCGCCTCGGCGCCAGAGAGCGGTGAGGTGGGTTGCGTCGGTTTCTTGGGAGAGGCCGCTGTTGATGGAGCCAAAGGCGACGATACCGATGACGCCGAGGACGACGACGACTGTGCCCTGGTAATGTAAAAGTCAGTTAGTGGGAGTGGTGGGAGGGAACGGGAGGGAGGGAGCGTACCCAGATGTCGTATTTTGTGACTGGGGTGCCTACGAGGAATCGGGCGAAGAGAAAGTTGAAGACGAGTGAGGAAGATCCTAATGGTGCGACGTATTCTGCAGGGGTGTAAGCAAGTGGGTAGAAGAGTCATGTTGGCTGCGTACCAGCTCGCATGTACTCGAGCGCCAACGTGCTTCCAATTAGTTGTGATAGACTGGGCGTGTAGGTTCAGCGCTGGTCCTGTTATTGAATCAAGATAAACCTACATATACAATAGCATTCCGAGAAGCCATATTGGCCTCATCCAGTCTTTCGGCCTGTCCGCCTTGGGTATTGCGCTCATCCGTACCTAGCGAGTCTACCATTAGACTTGCAACCTTCCATAGTAGAAGTCAAGACATACGTGATCATATTTCGTTAGATTCAGCCCAGCTGCGTTCATTATAGAAGCTATAAGGATAATGGAAAGACCAATCAAGAAAGCGACGACGGGGTTTGCGCCGTGTGCTGGGACTCCATCATCCTTGGGTTTGGAGGGGAGAGTGGAAGGTGAAGGTTGGATGATGGAGGCGAGCGTTGATGTTGCTACCTCTGATACAAGAGTCGAGTTCATATGTTGCTATTTGTGGAAGAGACTATGGGTGCATGAAGAAATATGGCCAGCACTGAGTGGTAGGAGGAACAGAAGGAACAAGTTGTTTCGATGCTTACTGCGATGCGCTGAGCGTCACTCACAGCTTGGCTGATGCGGTAATGATCCGTCCTCGGACATTGTTCAGTCATGACGTTTGGCGGGACCGAGGGCCGTTTCTGGTCCTAGTGCAATTCGAGTCTCGTAAGACGGGCCAGGTCGAAAGGTGGCATGAAATATCGAGCAAATGCGAGAACTTTCCACAAGACAATAAATACGGCACCAAGTGATTCGAAATCGCGCTCCCACGTGAGCCGAGCAGCGGAGTTGAAACTGTCATCAAGCTCCGCTACATCGACGCGTCTTTCTGTCATCGACTGCCAAGTTCCTGCTTCCAAAACGTCCATCCTAATCGTCGAAATGGCGAAAAGCACCAATAGCAGCAGTAAAAAATGCACCTCCAAAGTCAACACCACCCATAACTTCCTTTTTCTCGCGTCTGCCGTCGTCATCGCAAGGCTCGACAGCGTCAACCAGCGCGTCGAGTCGGCCACGGTTGAAGGGCGAAGCTGCCACACAACCCGCCAGGAACGCGTCGCAGAGTTCTAGTAACTCGAAATTAAACGGCACTAGCAAAGCGACTACGGAGACATTACGCGTCTTAACGCCTTCGGAGATGAACAGCCAGGAAAAACCTTCACCTCCTGGTATGAAACGGGAACGGTCAGCGACGATGCAGGCCATGGACAAAAACACTCAGCCCATCTCAACCGCCGATAACAGCACCTCTGGACAGGTAAGCTAATCGACACAGCAAGTGACAGTAATCTCACCTATCTTATCAGTGCACAACCAGCATGTCTCACAAGAAAGCGCGCCTTTCATCACCCATCTCGATCGCATCAGTCAACTCGAGCTCGACCATTCCCAGCAGTCAATCCGACGAGGAGGAGCTGTCTCCTTCGCAGCTGTGCTTCGCCAATGGCAAGTCCTGGCAGAAAGACAAGCAGCTGCCCACGCCTGGAGACGAAGAGATGTCTGAGCCTCTCGCAGATGAGATGGACGTTGACGAGCCTCTTCCTCAAGATGGGCTTTCTGGGCATACCACTCCGACTTCAGAGTGGGAGATCGACGTTCACCTCAAGAGCGCCAGCTCTCCCGAAACCACCGTCTCACACTTGAATCAAGTGCTCACTCCCCCATACACAGACGACTCGTCAATGGAGGACATCGTTGCATTACCTGCGATGCCTGCTACTCCTGTGGCCCTGGATCCCGCGACAAAGACCAAACAGATGATTGCAGCCATCAAAGAAAAAGCCGCGAAAAAGGTGCAAGAAGAGTTTGAGCTGTCCAGTCCTGAACCGACGCTCTACACCATCGACCTCTCCGATCTATCAGACAGCGACAGCGACGACGACGCTCTCGATCTACTGCCCCCCGCCCAGCCCATCTCGGTGAGCTCAAGCTCGAGCACCCAGCCTCGTCGTTCATCACGAAATATGTCGTCCAAATCCAAGTCACCCTCCCTTCCCCCACGCGACGGCTCCCCCGTTCTGCGAACCAGTAACCGTATCGCGAGCGCGTCATCGTCAAAGAAAGTCTCCCCTCCCCCTCCTCCCGCACCTAAACCTTCCAAAACAAAGCCCGCCAAGAACCCCATCGAAGCTCTGCTCAAAGACAAGGCTACAAAAGAACGTCAAGGCAAAGGCGAGTCGGCCTTGCGCGCTGCAGCCGAGAGCCTCCTCGGCAAAAACAGCATGCTCGACGAGATGGACCTGGAAGAAGAACATGAAGCCCCCGAAGCAGCCGATTTTGATTATGAAAAGTTCAAGGATATGAGTGCCGCCTCTGCGTTTGGTTTACCTTGGGATCAAAAGGGGTTCAAGATTGACGAGAATCTCCGGTTGGACGAGTCGGATCGGGAGCAGCTGTTTGGGAAGGATGAGGGCAAGGAGATTAACACAATTTTGGATAGTGAGCGAAGGGCGAGGCAGGAGGAGGTGGCGGAGGGAGAGAGGGGAGTCGAGCTGTGGGTGAGAGGAGAGAGTGGGGAGATGGATGTGGATGTAGATGGGTTTGTTCCGACGCTGCAGTATTCTGGGAACAGCGAGACTTTGAAGATGCTCAGTTCGGCCGTGCAGAATCAAGGTAGGAGTATCTTTGATATGTGGAGGATACGGTTTTCTGACTTGCGCCTTTAGAACATGCAAAGGCGATCTTCATCTTGAAGTCTGGCATCTTCGCAGGTCTCAACCTGAGCAAAGAAGGCGACTTCTTGAGCCAGCTGTGCCGCCTTGGTGAGTATGACCATATCGACTGATTCACCCTCTGATCGTTCCCGCTCTCCTTAGCTCTAGCCCTGCAATTGCAATCGTTGTCCGAGGCAGCATTCTACGCTGTACTACAAGTGTTTGGTCGCACCGACCTGTCCGACGACGTTCATCTTTCCTCGTCGTTTGTCACCGATACTCTCCTTCAGCTCGGCGCCCCGCGAGCTACTTTAGAGGCTTGTTGCCTTCCTCTGTCTGCGAACACGTCCACCCAGTCTCCCAGCGACCTGGATAGACAGATCACCCTTTACCGGCTGGTGACGATCGTGCTCCAGGCTGCAAAGCAGCGGCGCTTCGCCCCTGACCAGGCTGTACATGTTGCACTGAGCTTGTTGCTCGTAGGATTGGACCCGTCGACGACGAACGAAGTTAGGAGGGATATCGCTGCCTCAGTCAACTTGCTATCCCATCGCTTCTCTGACGAGGAGCACCGCGAATTGGTAAGCTTCATTCCTTTTACTCTGGATGACTGCTGATGGCGTTGTTGCTTAGGAAATCTCACTCGTTCGCCGCTTGGTCACGTTGGCAGCAGAGGTTGAACCAAGAACAAGGCGTTCCTTCTCTATCACCTGTATTCGGGGACAAAGAACACCCTTCGTATGGCCCGCGCGCTTGCTTACGCCATGCTCACCAAGTCGACTGCCGAGACCGTCACCACCGTAAGCATTCCATCCTCACTTTCCAAGCCTAGTCCCCTGACCGAATGCATCAGGAAACATACCAAGGACCCAGCCCCTCTCGCTCCTCTCCTAAGACTGTTCGCTAGACCCTCGTCCCTCGATGCTCTCCTCGACTCTCCGTTCCGCGTGGACGAGAACACGAATTACACGAGCATGAAGTATTACCTCCAGATCCTCTCCATCGCCATGTCCAACGTCAAAGGGCACGTCGAACGGCTCAAACAAGCTGAAAAGGATCGGAGGAGTGGGTTGATCAAGTCGGATGTTCCTGCGAGTCCTACAAAGCATGGAGAACGGAAGCCAGAGACGGATTTGGAATTGTTGCATAGTGCGTTGGAACGTTTGCATGGGGAGATTAGTGAGTCTTTTGTGTTTTCTGTGCTTGGACGGTAGCTGACGGTGGCATGCGCAGATGATATTCGAGCGGCACATCTTGATCGTTCGAGGGCCAAGTCGGTGGCAAAGACGATTCAGTTTAGGATTTATTATCAGCGGTTGGCGTTTGAGAGGGCGTGGGTCGATGAGCAGAAGAACCGGACGGGGTTGAAGAGCTGGCTCTTTGCCAAGGCGAAGTAACTGCCTGGTCGCGATCTTTCTCTTCTTTTGTTCTCTCTGGCCTGGTCGAGTTATTCGCCGTCATCTGTTGGCAAGGTTTCGCTAGCATCCTTCATTTAGGACGCTACGTTTATTTGGACATTCGCCTTGCAGCTTCTCTTTGTCTCTATGGAAAGCTTTGCTAGCTTACCCTTCTCGCAACTAATTGGTCCTGGCTTTCGGCTGTAAGCTTTTATTCTTAAAGTTATTTCGCCCGCATACATTATAGCTATGAACGTTCCTCCTTCATGCACATACATACATACTACTGATCAGTATCCATAACGCACGCCCTCGATTATGGGCTTTGCATATAGCTTCCTCCACCATTCGATGCACATAATTCTTTAGTTTAGTCACAGTTTAGTTGTCTTTTCGTTGAACATTGCTGTCGGAAACGAATACGGTTGCATTCATGATCATGCGTAGGATTGTAACACAAAGACACCGATAGCCCCGTGCTTCAAGTGAGATCCAGGTCGATATCAAATACTTCTTCGGATGAAGCGTTTGCAGACCCCTCGCGTTCTTGACCTGCGTTGGGAGGGGGTCGTGGGGGAGGGGGAGGATCTCGAGCATCTGGGAGGTCATCCAAGTCTAGTTCGATATCCCATTCTGGACTGGGGGATCGCGGTCGCCGAGGGGGAGGAGGAGGAGGAGGTGCCATTGTGCCCGGGTTGGCTCGCGATGTCGTACTTGAACTTGCCTTTGGCTGAGGTGTCTGATCTTCGCTCGATCCTGAAGTGTTGGGTATGGCATGAGAGGTTAGGGTCGAGGTAGCCGCTTTGTTGCGGAACGGTTTGTCAAATGCGTTCTTGACGTTCTTAACCTTGACTTGACCAAATCCAGGTAGGTTCTGGAGCTGGTCTGATGTTGCATGGGAGACGCCTGCGAAACTCTTTTGGTTGGAGGTTAGCGTATATGCATATGGCTTGGGGAAAAGGGGAACGCACTCCAAATGCAGTACGCAACGTTTCGACGTCCGTTTTGTTGACTTTACTTATGGATGTCAGGGCGTTGCGGAGGACGGAATGGTAGTCCTTTTCGGTGCGCTCTTTGATCATGTCTGGGGATTTGAACTCGAACTGTTTGAAAGTGGCGAGGTAGTGTCCTGCTTCTTCAAGCCTAATGCGTTCAGGTGAGTCGACGAGTTAGTTTAGAGAGAGGGGGGTTACATACGAAAATGCAACAATAACGGTGATATTATTGATGAGGCATATTCTCGTCAATTCACGGATGGGTTCTCTATGTTCTGACTTGGTGTGCAGCTGAGAAAGTGGTGTTACTGACAGAGAGAAGAGCACATACAACGTCACAGAGAATGAGGAGCAGCCGAAGCGTGTATGTGTGTCCCAGCTTTTCGATACGAGTGTGAATGTACTCGGGATGAAGCCGATGGTATTTCAAACTGGCCACAACAATCAGTACATAGATGGCTCCTGTGTGTGGCACATACCTCAACCATAATACTCCTGTTGTCCTTCCCACTTGGTAGTCCACAATGATGTCCCCGAATTCCTTTCCGACGTTACGAACGCACTCGAGAACCGGATTCCCTCTCTGCAGCTCGATTTAGTTAGAACAACTATGAATCAATGCCCTCACCTGAAGAGGGTTGATAATTATGTTGTTACCCGAGGCTGGTATAACAACTGGGGGTGCTCCGGGTCGTGAGCTGGGACCGGCTGGGGTGGTCGAAGTCATGGCGCGTTCCAAGAACTAAAACGCGAACATCGGAATAGGGGTCGATTGGGCACCGCCACTCTCCCACGATTGGCGCCAATTCCGTTCCGAATTCCGAAATCTTGCTTGCCTCCAAACGCTCTGGTCGTTCATGTTTGCGCTGAGGGTGCGCAGAAGTCGTACAGCATATTTTCTATGCCTCCAACATCGGTCGTTTAGTGCGAGCGCAGAAGACTCGGTGCCTCTCATTCGACTTCCGCCAAACTCGTCGGTGTACTCTTTCGGAGCGGGCAATAAGCGCTCAGAACCTCTTTTTGAGACCCAAGACCAAGGATGGACTGTTCGGCATGGTGAAGCTTGGGGAGTTGTTGGGAGAGGAAAATCGGACCTCTTCAACGTAAGTTCATGTTTATAGACGATGGCCCTGTTCTTATGCATTTCAGACGTTACTGGGACACACGAAAGTCCACCCAATCCCTCGCAATGGGCTGTATCCAACCATGAGGGAGGATGACTGGTTCACTCGAGTCAAATTCGTACCTTTTCCGCCACTCCCATGCTGTTGCCCCTGCGGAAACAGGGTTCTATGACTATACTGCAAAGTACGGTGCTTTGAGAGAGGGAGATGATAAGACGCTGGGACAGAGCCTCGAAGATTCCGTTAAGGCGTCAAGTCTATCGGAGAAGCAGCAACACAACATACTGGAAAAACTTGGGCTGCTACCCCTTCTGTCTGTGCCGATAGTCGGACTCAGCAATGGCCAGATGCGAAGGGCGCGGATTGTGAAAGCGTTGTTCAAGAGCCCAAGCGTGTTGATCCTGGACGAACCTCTGAGTGAGACCCCTCCTTTTAGTTTTTGGCAATTTATTAACGTTGTATGTTAGCTGGACTGGATGTCGCATCGCGTCGCCACCTGATAGAGTTGCTTCATTCACTGCGGGAGAATCCCTCGTCGTCCCATGTCATAAGCAGCTTCAGGTTGCAGGAGATTGTTGATCATAAAGGAGGCAGCATCGAGGATGTGGCACCAGAGTACCTCACTCATCTGCTCTTCATCGAAGGTGGCAGCTTCTGGGCTGGCTCGAGGAAGGCATTTTTCGACCAATTCGCTCCAAGGAGTCTCAAAGACAGCCTTCAAGACGAATCGCCAGCACAAACAGGCTCCCCGACGCCTGCAAGTAGGGGCAAGACAGTGGCTCGACTGCAAGGGGTCAACGTCAAATATGGTCCACGCCATGTCTTGAATGGCATTAACTGGGAGATTCGACAGGGAGACCGATGGCACCTTCAAGGCGCGAACGGTCAGTCGTTTCGACGAGTTAACATCTACGCCTACTGACTCAGATATAGGCTCGGGTAAAACAACACTTCTATCCATGTTGACAGGGGACCATCCTCAGTCGTACACCCAATCCCACCTGCAGCTGCCTGGCATTGCTCCAGAAGGCTCCAGCGCGCATCCCGCCTGGGAACTCAAGCATCGCAAGAGAACGGCTACTCCACATCTCCAGTCACTGATTGGGGTTGTATCGCCCGAGCTCTTTGACGCCTTCCCTCGACGTTACCCTGGAATGCCAGTCTGGGACGCCGTTCAGACCGGCTTCCAAGGCGTGTTCATTGCGGCTAAGAAAGGCGTAGGCCGCGTCCATGTTGATGCATGGGAGAAAGACATCGAAAGGGTGAAAGGTTGGAGGGCTCGACGGTGCTGGGAGGTACTTGAACGATTGGGACCGGTCGCGTGGACCAGTGCACAGTTGCCTGCGCCCAACGCGTCCAACATCTCCGACGCCACACGTACCTTTGCTGCACAATTGTTCAGCGATCTCTCGCCAGGCGAGCAGCGGATGGTACTGCTCATGCGTGCCCTTGTTGGACGGCCTCCACTCGTGATCCTGGACGAAGTTTGGAGCGGGATGGATGAGGGGATGATTAGAGCCGTCAGAAGGTATTTCAATGTAAACGAAGGGCTGAGTGCGGACCAGGCGGCTATTTTGGTCACGCATTGGGACAGTGAAGTGCCGTGGAAGAGGGAGCAGGGGCTTCGAAAGTTTGTTCTTGAGGATGGATGCGGTAGGGAGGTGTTGGAGAACATATGATTCAAAAGAGCGGGTCACCAATCCCTATGACACCTGGGTCAGGAACAGGTGGTACGTGGAAACCTTGTTGATATCAAACGAAGGGACATCTTACTGCCTACCAGCAGAAGGATTAAGTAAAGACTATTTACACTTGATTTACACCGATCTTGGGTCACAAGGGTTCTATTTCTCATTCCCGCCCGTTGGAGACGGATCCAAAGCTTCACCTGTACAGCGTTGGCAATATAACATTATTGCAACGTGTCATCAAGACTTGAGCGTTCATTGATACAGAAAACAAGATCGGAACACAGGCAGTGCTGGCCAAAGCGATAAGTAGGAGCTTGAATCTATGGGGGCTTTTTCTCAAACTCCTTGATGGCGTCCATAACAAACATTCCTCCCGATTGCCGAAAAAGTAAGCGGTCGCGCTATTTGCAAATTATATGAAACTGAATACTTTCTCGGTTTCTAGCTTCCTCGACGAAAGGATGTCTTTGCCCTTCGACAAGTCTGTGGGGCTTTGTCTGAGGTGCTAGCGCCTACAAGTCTTGCCAGCGTCGTAATGGATCCAGCATCACCAGCAGGGCTCAATGCGCTGAAAACACTAGCGCAAGCAGCAGAACAACAGCACCCTGTGAGCAAATGGGCTCAAAAGCTGGCCATCAAGAGTTTTCTCACAGAGGATGGCGAAGCAGAGGCCCTAGCGTGGATGGAAACCGTGTGTCAAAACTTGAAAAGTACAACATGCTTAGAGTAAGCCTGAGATCGAGCTTCGGAGCCGTATAGACGCTAACCGTATTGTGGCGTCACCTTGAGATGGCTTCAAAAGCGGGATTTCCGGCGCACAGATGACATGTTAGCCGACAGGGTGTCCACAGCTATCGCTACGTTTCTGGCCCCATTGGTGCCTTCACTCGAAAGAGTCGCAATCTACAACTTTCGAGAAGTCCATGGCCCCCTTCTCGATGGCTTATCGCGGCTGACGTCCTTGTCTCTTTCCGTCATCCCGTCGTTTTCTTCGCATCATTTGCATTCTTTGTATGGAAACAGCTCTTTGAAAACACTTGATGCTCACACCTACCAGAGCATGTGCGGAGCTATTCAGCGGTCCTCAGATACACTGGAGAGTCTCAAATTATGCATCACACGATGGGAACCCTCCTCCTCCTCTTCAATTTATGAACTCCTGAAGGATACCAAGTCCCCGTCCTTCCCACAGCTGGCTATTTTACATTTCGAAATATGCAACGGAGATCTCGAGAAGAGTCTAAACTGCACCTTACCCTCGCTCAGCCGCCATTTCTCGTCCCTTCAGGTCCTTCACCTCCCTGGCCACTTGAGTGGGGATCCATTAAAGATGCCCCCAGAAAGCGACAATATCTTCACTGTCCTGGAGAGTTCCTGCATCCACTTGGTGGAAATTTACCTCAAGTGTATATGCAGACCACTTCTCCAATACCTCCTCTCCTACGGGAGCACGCTGCAACGTTTGTCGATCGAGGATGCAGGGTATAGGTATTCCAACCTAGCACTAGCCGCTGACTTCAACAACGCCATTTCACAGCACAAGTCTTCGCTGCATTACCTAAGTATTAGATCTTCTTGGGATAATGGATTGGCGTTCGGAAACAACAACAAGGAACTACTCCTACTTCCACTTCCTGCCTTGGAGATTCTGCATGTTCCCGTGTTTGTAGACAGTGGCTGGGCACAAGAGGGAGATGCCTACTTGGTGCGTGTTTAGCTTGTCCTTGGTAAAGGTTTCAGGATTCATTAACTCTGCCCACCCTCAGAAACTATGTCTTGATAGAGCACTCAATTCTGCTCAATTTCCCCTCCTACGTCAGCTTTACCTCGACCCTATTGTTGGCAAGCCTGAGCCAGTCGGTAGTGGGGACAGTGGCTGGGCGCGTGGCAATTATATCACGAGCCTGATGGACCATGAAGAGGCTCTGCGGAGGTTGTGCAGCTATCAATTTTCCAGCAAAAGCGTTGGCGAAGCTATTCGTGAGGATCCACTCCCCGTGGTCCTCACAGGTGGCCAGCGCACTTATCCCATCCGAACCAAAGAAGGATGGCGGTATCGGTCTCAGACGGATTGAGCGTCGAGCGCCAACATCTAGGCTTCGAAAAGGCTCAATGGAGAATGGATCGCATGAAGAAGTGGCATTGTAAATAGACCTTGGTCGCATCGGAGATGATGTTGACTTGATCTGCAGATGGGCGCTGGATTTGGGCTGTGCATAGATATAAGTACTCCTGCTTCGTGGGCCTTCCCTTCCACTATGGCGCCGGCATCCATAACAAATATTCCCCTTGAACTCTTACTGTCGATCATAGAGAAAGTATGTGATCGATCCAGAAGCAAGCAGCTTACAGCAATTCGCGGAACATAGGGCGCGGCGCGGATTTCGTGCACGTTTGACACGCGATCGCGCCTCAGACAAATTTCTTCGTAGCTCACTCAAATACCTGCGGTTTGCTACGATTTTGGCTGTATTCTACTCGCGTGATGTAGGGGATTGTAATGATAAAAAATTCTCCCTCAAAAGAGGTCGATTTCTCGTTCTGAGCACTTTGCGTCACGCCCGCAACAGGGTGGCTGAAGTCTACGAATGCGAGAGCAGAGTATAGCCCTAACCAAGATAAAAAGAATACCAAGGATGTACCGAAAGAGCATTAAATCCCTCAAAGCACGTATGGAGAGGGTAGTGCCCAGTCATCTGGCTTGCAATATACCCCGGGTCCTGGTCGTACTCCCGATCGCCCTCCTGTCGCTTTGAGCATCATTCAAGGGTAGTGGCCTTCAAAAAATGTATCAATGGATCTTGTAGAAGGCCTATAATTGCTAACGGCGACGCAATTCTCCAACGGGGCTCATATGCATGCATCTACGGAAGCTGCTAGAAGTGCTTCGCTGGCAATATTCGAGGCTCGTAGGTTTTGGCCAAAAGCAAAAATCTCAGATATATAATGCCCAAAGGTCATCCAACACATGCTAGAACTATTCTGAAGGTCAATCTCGGCTCAGAGCTTTCAAACAATCGCTGATTTACAAAGGTGGTCTGCCAGTGTGCAGAGGGTAAGCTGTCCCCCAGATTTTATCCGAATAAAGCCCTCCATGCATGTAGGTACTGCCGACACGTCTGCCAAAACACTTGTATCACACATTAAAAAGGTTCATTCGCAGCCAGACGCAGGAGAACTACAAGGGATTTGGTCACAGTCCCGATGCAGCAGGTAAAAGGCCGACGGGAGGAGAGGCTATCGAAAGTTCTCAATTCCTTCATGAATTTGGTATCTAAAGATTCACAATTGCAAACTGTATATAATAGAGCAAACAATTCGGCAATCCGGTTAAAAATGAGCGAGATACGAAGGGATCCATTTTTTGGGCGGTCGCGTGTTCAAAAATCGCAAAATCCGCGCCGCGCCCTATGTTCCGCGAACTGCTGTAATGATTTCTAGCTTCCGCGACAGCGAAAGGATGCGTTTGCCCTTCGACAAGTCTGTAGATTGCTGTCAGTGGCCCTGGGTCCCGTGTGTCTTTCCACCGTTGTAGTAAAAACTGCACCAAAGGACATCGATTCTCTAAAAGCGCTTGCGCTGGCTACTGAACGGCGACACCCTGTCAACACCTGGGCTCGAAAGTTGGTCATCAAGACCTGCAGTCACGAAGAATTCGAAGAGCCGGAAGCCCTTGTCCGGGTAGAAACCGTCATCCGCAATCTCAGAAACATAACTTATCTGGAGTGCGTCCTTTTGCCTAGCCTTTTGCTCGTGCTAGCGCTGGGACAATACTGATCAACCTCACCCATAGGTGGCTCGAAGGTGGCACTAATTTTTCGAATATCGCGATATCTGAAAGGATCCCTATACTTCTTGTGGGGGCTCTGGAGCGGTTGGCACCATCGCTTCGAAAAGTCGAAATTCAAAGCATCCGAGCGATTCACATCCCTCTTATCAATTGGTTGTCCCAGTTGACCCATTTGACCCTGCTGGACAACTCGAGTTCTCGATACCGCGATTTCAACGAGTCGTACAAGGTGGATCCACATACGTACAGCAGCATATGCGGAGCAATTTCCAGATCCTCGCAGACGTTGGAGGGCCTCAAGTTATACATCCCCCGCTGGGAGCACTCTTCCTCCCTACTTCATGACCTGCTGGAGAAGACCCATTTTCCACACTTCCCTAAACTGACCTCGTTATCGCTCGAGGTACCCTGCGCACCTCTCGAGATGGTGCTTACGTGCACCCTGCCCTCACTCAAGCCCCATTTCTCGTCACTCCGGGCTCTTCACCTTCTCAGCCGGATGAGCGACATTCCCACCCAGATGCCCTCTGACAATGACAACCTCTTCACGATACTGAAAAGGTCAGGTATCCATTTAACGGAGATAAAGTCAGGTGGCATATGCAAGCCACTGCTGCAATACCTTCTTTCGTACATGAACACAGTACAGCAGCTGACTTTTGAACGTCAGCCTCAGTACTGCCAACCAACGGTTAGCCGAAGATCTTGACAAGGTTCTCTTGAATCACCAGAGCTCATTGCGTGAGCTAAGCATCAGTGCTCCGTTAGACGAAGGATGGGCGCTAGGAGAGAATAACAAAGACATGCTTCTGGTGTCGCTTCCAGTGTTGGAAAGCCTCAAGATTCCTGTGTTGATGCACAGTGGGGGAAGCCTAGGGGGAGAGGATTATTTGGTACGTGCTAATGATTGAACACGACTTCCAATCTCACCATGCGATTTCCAGAAACTTTGCCTTGATCGAGCAGTCGATCGCACTCGGTTTCCCCTCCTGCGCTGGCTGCATATCGACTGCATGGTTGATAAAATACCTAAATACTCCGGCTTTCGTACCCCGCCTAGGTGTGGAGCTGGTGCTTTCGTTAATAGGCAGCGCCGATATGCCGAAGCTCTGAGGAGGTTGCAGGGCTACCGATTCAACATCGACAACTTAGGGGCCAGAGGCGGAGCAATGGCTCAACTTCCCGTACTCAATATTTGCAATCTGGATGCACATTCGACCTATTGTGAGGGAGTTGGTCGATACGAGGTGCCCTTACCGGAGACCAATGGTATGGGGCTAGTCGGCGGACTTGGGCTGGGAGGTCAACAAGCGTTCAAGGCGTTGAGCACTTCAAGTTTGAGGTTCTGTCATAGTTAGCCTAAGTGAGGAGATGGTATTTAGTTACAAAGTTGGAGATAACACCCCTTCGTTGAATAATCGATTCAAGAACAGAGAAGTTAAACTCGAAGGTCCCTAGTCACAGGAAGTAGACCGCAAGGCGTAATCTTTCGATGCCTTCCGAGCAATGGCGCCATCAACCGATGTAGCTTCGATTTCCCAAAATAACCTTCGAAGTCAGTGTGGTGGTTGAGCGCATCCATAACTTTGATAAATACCAGGTAGAGTCATAGAGTAGCCCTGGAGCTTTGTAAAGGGATGTTCAACCACTAAAGAACCACTTCTTGTCTTCATCCTCCAGCATTTTCTGGCAAGGAATCCGAATCGGAAGGTCTCAGACTCCCACGCGATGCTTCGTGATCGAAGCGCGTCGTCTATTTCCGTCGCGTCCCACGACAACCTCAAAAGGAACCCGATTGCGCGAGTTTGACTCTTTACCCTCGTCCATCATCTCCTCTGTCATGGACAAGCTCCCCGCATACCACGACCAGCGGCCTCGTGAGAGGCCTCGCAAGACTCTGGTGTTCAAGGGACTCTTGGCAGCTGTTATTCTCGCTACCACTTCTCTGACCTACTACTCGACGCTAGCAGGTTATGGCAACCGGCACGTAGCCCCTGTCCCCTTGAATGCGCAGAGCATCGTGGACAAGTGTAAAGGACTTACCGTCCTTCCTGGGCCTCCCTCGGACTTCCACGAACGCAAGGAGTCCGACAGATATGTTCCGGGGACCCCTCCTGTTCTTATCCGCAACGCGACTCTCTGGACGGGACACAAGGAAGGAAAAGAAGTATTGACAGGCGACCTTCTGCTCGAGAAAGGCATTATCACCGCCGTCGGCTCTCTGGAGGACGACGATCTGAAAGGAAGGAAAGACTTGGTCACTATTGACGCACATGGCGCTTGGGTGACTCCAGGGTGAGTCAAATGAAAGAACTGTCAGGCTCTCGTCGCGCTAAGTAACCTTATAGCATCGTCGACGTCCACTCTCATATGGGCGTGAATAGTGCACCTGAGCTGGGTGGAGCAGACGACACCAACAGCTTCAAGGGACTCACTTTACCCTGGCTGCGAAGTGTTGACGGACTCAACACACATGACGAGGCATACCACCTATCCATCTCTGGAGGGGTGACAACGGCCAACATCTTGCCAGGCTCCGCCGATGCAATCGGTCAGTCCCGTAGCTCACCGTTTTTCTGAGAGTCTTGCTGAAGCTGCATCAAGGTGGTCAGGCTTTCACCATCAAGCTACGCCCGACCCAGGACCGAACCACAACGGCAATGCTGCTCGAACCTCCGTTTTCTCTCAACGCAACGGGAGCCGAACAGGCGGAGAGGACCTCGTTGGAGGCAAATGAAGTGGGTGTCATTTTCTCCTCTCTTCAACCCCCGCTCATGAAGACTTGGCTTCCACCAGACACGCTTGCGGTAAGATTGTTACGACCGTCATCAACGTTACGTCCTAAAGATGCTTCTTTTCTCTCCTTCCCAGGCGAGAACCCAAGTGAGTCTACCTTCCAGCTTTTCAATGCACTTTAGGCTGACCAAAACCCAGGTCGAGTATACGAGGGTACCAGGATGGATACCCAATGGGCATTCAGGAACGCATATGAGACTGCCAGAAAGATCAAAGTTAGTCAAGACGAATACTGCTCCAAAGCTGTTGCCGGTCAGTGGGCAGATATTGGCTCTTTCCCTGAGGACCTTCAATGGGAACCTCTTGTTGAGGTTCTCCGTGGCCGGGTCAAGGTTCATAACCACTGTTACGAAGCCGTCGACCTTGACAACATGGTCAGGGTTAGTGTATTCCTCACTCGAGCTTTCCTGCTATCGCTTATTAACAAACTTTGCAGCTGACCCACGAGTTCAACTTCTCAATCGCCGCTTTCCATCACGCGCATGAGACCTATCTCGTTCCCGACCTTTTGAAGAAGGCTTATGGTAAACTCTCCCATCACTGAGGCCGACTTGATTTCTGACCTAAAATAGGTGGCCCGCCTGCCATTGCGCTATTTGCGACCAATGCTCGATACAAACGAGAGGCATACCGTGGATCTGAGTTTGCCCCTCGAGTGCTGGCAGCAAATGGGCTCAAAGTGGTCATGAAGGCAAGAAAATAAGCAACTCAGGAAAGAACAGCACTGACCCTCAACTGCAGAGTGACCACCCTGTGCTGGACTCTCGTTTCCTACTCAACGAAGCCCAACAAGCGCATTATTACGGTTTGCCGGAACATCTGGCTCTCTCATCAGTCATTTCCACACCTGCTGTTGTCCTCGGATACGATCACCGAGTTGGCTTCTGAAGAAAGGTAAGGCTTTAGTCCATCGACCTCGTTATTCGCCGCCCTGATTTGACATCCAGGTCCATGATGCCGATGTTGTCATCTGGGACAGTCACCCTCTGCAAATCGGTGCCACCCCGAAGCAAGTCTTCATCGACGGGAATCGCTCAACTCAAGAACCCTCACACCAGCAAGAAGCCTGTCGAGCTCCAGAGTGTCCCTACAACCCCCAACTTTGATGACGAGGTCAAGGCGGCACTTGAATATGAAGGTCTTCAACCCATAGCCCCTCACAAGCTGAAGGAAGGAACCGTTATATTCAAGAATGTTAGCAGTCTCCATGTCAGAGACGGCCCGGATGTCAAAGAGGTCTTTGACCTGAGCTCCACAGGAGCGGGACGCTACCTTCGTGGCTGTTCGCGAAGGATCGTTGGTTTGCACAGGCCTGGACAGCAGGCGAGTGCCCTCGGGATCTTGAATCCTCTGAGCCTTTGGTGGTTAACTTGGAGGGCGGTTCTATCTCGTATGTGACAAAACGTGTTACTTTCATTTCCCCCAACTCACGTACTCTTGCAGTCCTGCTTTGATTAGCTTTGGCAGTCTCCTCGGAATCCATCATATCGACCAAGAAGATTCCACAAACGATGGAGAGATTGTCGATAGTCTCACAGGTAGCAACTCTGGCCTTCTTGGAGAGGGTGCCTGTCATTCGTGCTGCTGATGGGCCTGCTCTTCGAAACTCGTGACTGCGCTTCTCGGCTACCGCGCAGGTGCAACTGTGGGTGTGACAGCACCCACCTGGGTCGCGCTTCATCAAGGGCCTTGCTGTGGCATTCGATGCCGGGGCTCCTCACAAGTTGGCTAAGGGTGCCATCGTCCAGAATGCCACGGCTCTGCATGTTTCCGTGCTCTCCTCTGACGGATACCCGAGCATCAGCACTCAAATTCGCAGCCCTTCGAAACCTCCTGAACGGAGGAGGTGCAGGTGAGGTCGCCACTTACTTTGCCAAAGTCGCCAAGGTGGGTAGTCTGAGCCATACTGTGAAGAAGGCCTGAACTAACCGACGACTTCACTTGCAGGGCGAGATCCCGTTGGTTATTGATGTTCAAAGCGCCGATATTATGGCCACCTTGATCGAACTCAAGGCTGAGGTCGACAGCCGCCTCGAAGGCAAGAAAACCAAATTCACTTCGTTGGTGCCAATGAAGCCCACCTTCTGGCAAAGGAGATCGGAGAGGCTGGCGTTGGGGTGATCTTGTCACCTGCTCGTCCCTTATCCTAACAACTGGAAGTCCCAAAGAATGTACGTCCTTTAGTAGGGTATCATGTTTGGGAAAGAAAGGCGCTAACAATAACTGAAAACTCAGCTTGCCTGGCCCCCCGCTCACTGCCGAGACTTCAGCCACCATTCTCACCAAACACAATGTCACAGTCGGTCTTGGTATTGTCGAGCAATGGCAATCGCGCAACATCCGCTTTGACGTTGGATGGGTAAGCGTCGTACATCGCATTCATAACTTCTTTTCTAACCCTTCTTTCAGACTGCTCTTGACTCCAATGGCCATATCTCCAAATCTCAAGCCATCGAGTTTGCGACTGCAAACCTGGAGCAGCTGTTGGGTCTGAACACGCCCAATCTTGACCTTGTTGCCGTCAAGCACGGTTCGTTGCATGGTTTCGAAGGCCAGGTCGTCGGAATCATCTCGCCTCGGCAAGCAGCCGTTAACCTAGTATAATCGACCACGCCTGTATATCTAGCTCACTGTTCACGAAATATTATGGCTGCCTGAAAAAGTCGAAGGACGCGAAGGCGTATGCCAAGCAGTTGGATTGGATTTGACGTGACCTGAGTCTGACCATCATGTAGTCGTGGCGGTATACTATACATATAGCAAGAGACGCTAGCAAACTCGCCTATCATGGCGATACAAAACGGACAGCATCGTGGGACTGTAACAGGGTTTTCACCGCTGTCTCTATATGAGGGAGAGCCCTCATCATCAGCTGCAAAGGTTTGGGTTCGTCTGGGCCACACAAAAAAATGAGAAAACGTTACACCATCCATCACATCGAGGCATGACAATGATAACCTACCTATAATTGCAAGACCAGTGAAATGTCTCATTGCCTTCTTTTTAGCATCGGGAAAAAGACATGTAGGATGGCGAGAAGACAGGATGAGAGTCGATACCTGGATAAAACGCTTCATCAGCATCCACTCTTTGTATTTGATTTCAAGAAAGAAAAAGGGAGAGGGTAAGTCGTGTACCTTTGGGAACCATTCACGCAAATCATCGTTAGAGGTGCCGACTGCTTGTTGCGTGTGTTGGAGGCCTACAACCTCCACCACACATTTGACAATCTTCATGGCGGACGTTGCGCGAGCCCTGAGCAAGTCAGCTAGTGGCTTGCACCCTGAGCCATGCGCAACGAGCACTACTCGCTGTGCAGAGGACAGTCTGCTGGAAGATGAGACTAAGAAGGGATAGCATAAGTCAAGGGTGCTTACTGGATGAAGTTGTCCCAGAGGTACACCAGGACATCTCGGGCACTGTCGTCTGTTGGCTTATGGTTGCGCTAAGGGACGCATTATGAGACTGGCATGAACGGGGCCACTGGAAGAGAAAGAGCTTACCGTTATGTTCTGCACTTCAACAGGCTTAGGGTAGAGGTTCACGTCAATGAGGGCGTGACCTTCCCTCCTTACCCACCCAATCATTTGTTTCGAGATGTCCACCTGGGAACCCCATCAGAGCAACTTCCACAATGTTGCAAGCAACGCACAAGATATGAACGTTGGAGATCAACATCGATCTGAGCAGACGAGTTGAGCTCCATTCGAAGGTTCCCACTATGCGGTATCAGCCAGCTGGATCGTTTGCAAACGAGGCAGCACTTACAACTCGTGGATGAAGACGATGATGGTATTGTTGGTGAGCATATCAGGCCTGGTCGACCATCAGCATTTGGAAAAGGCTCGGCAGTGGGGGACAACATACGTGCACATAACCTGGGAAGAGAAGCGTTGGTCGAGATCTGAAGGTGCAAGGGGAATATCCATCATATCATAGTTCTTATACAGATAGTATTGACGGTGAGCTTTCAAGACTTGCGGTATAGAGAAACTGAGTGCTTCAACATCTATATGATCAACGTCAGCGCCAGACAGCCAAATTTGGTAGAGGTCGGGTACCTTCTCGTGGCTCGCATGCTTGGGGTTCAATGTTCCTCCAATATTTACTTTGGTGCTTGGCGGTGAGCCATACTGTTTCTGTAGCTTCCGGGGACGCCACCATTGGTGGAAGCTCAGGTGGTGCTTCACCCAACAGAATCCTAGCGACTGCTAATGCCGAATTTGAGATGGATTCAACATTGTACCCTCCCTACAGAGAAAGTTTAGTCCATGCTGGGAAGCGATGACAGCACACAAACCTCGAGGGCTACGACCAGCTTTCCGCCAGCTAAGTCCTGCCAACATGTGGGTCATATGCGCGTACCCCGCAGGGGACACATGGACATTCAGCCGAGGTCGTCGCCTTCTGCAGCATCAAAGCCCGCTGAGACTGTATGGTGGCTGTCAGATACCTGCTGCGGGTTATGTAAAAAGTAAAGCTCACTGATAACAAGCTCGGGTGCAAACTCCATTGCGATTGGCATCACGATCTTGTGGAATGCGTAAAGGTAGTCGGAGTCTTCCATTCCACCACAAGGCCACGGGATGTTCACTGAACTGGATGCTGGTCAGCAGGAACGAGTGATTAGGTTGGCATGCAGCTCACTATCCCTCCCCTTCACCGACACCGCTCGAATCGAGACCACCGAAAGGGCCACAGGGGTAGAAAGCGCCCTGCTTCGTGACGATGTATAGAGATATATAGCACTGAAGGATCGTCGTTGAAAGCGCGCTGCGTTCCGTTGCCTGTTGCACGACGGCTCCATTAAGTACTCTTGCAAACCCCCATGTTCATGCTCTTACCGTGGTGTACATCCCTTTGGGTCGAGTAAACTCCAACTTAGCGATGTAGTCCAAGCGAAGCGGGAGGTATGTACGCACCAATCAAGGATGAGTATCCTCTTCAAGGGTGTTACCTTGCTGAACAACACGAGCTGCTACTGCCACATTGTTGAAGAAGCAGAAACCCATATGTTCGTCTGGTTCCGCGTGGTGGCCTGGTGGGCGAACGATTGCAAACGACTTTTCGACATCGCCTCGAGCTACCGCGAGTGTTGCTTCAATAGTTCCACCACAGCTCTGCATAGCTGCTTTTGTGGTTCCCTGCGTCACATACAGCGATAGTTGCTCATAGAAAGCATGCGAGTCCATGCGTTCTTGTTCAGGTCAGGTCTATATGAACAGGAATGGGAAGACAGGAGAGAGCATGAGTGTATTGATACATCTATTCGCAATTACAAGGGAGCAATACAAGCAAGGTAAGCTTACGTTGAATTTGGACGACTTTATCCCAAGTGATCCTCGCTGTGGACAGAGCATTGCTTCCTCCTTCTTCACAGTCCTTATCGGGAGCCATTTCATCTGGGCAAGAACATGGGCCTGCTGCAGCGTCTTATGAATATGCTCGATCCTAGCAGGCTGTTCAGGATGGTGGTCATCGGACGGACCAGGAGCATGTGCCATCATTTCAGACGAATAGACATATCCTACTGTAGGCCTGGAAGAAGGCGCTGAACCAGCTCCAGACTGTTGGCTGGTGGAAGACCCCTATAGGAGGCGGTAGTGCAGGCCGTGGATCTGCAACGTTGCCAGGAGCGTTGTTGGACGCGTTGTCAACGTCCATCGCGTCGTTGCTCGGCTCTCCGTTCATTGCGACGCGACAGAATGTGGTGGATGAGGTCCAAGGTCAAGTCTGAGGGCGGAAGCATTGCTTGATGCCATCATCTTGTAAACATAACAGAGGCAAACTATCCATCCTCCACACGCGTTCCGCCTGCAGTCTTTCACCATTACCTTCGCCATTGCTTAAAAGGCCCTGAAAGTCTAGGATCTGAACTTCAGGCACAATCAAAGTGTCAGTTATATTGATCCAAAAACGCGAAAATGGCAACCGCAGGTCTTGGAGTTCCCGTGAAGCTTTTGCACGAATCGTTGGGACACATTATCACCGTTGAACTCAAAACTGGGCAGCTGTACCGAGGAAAGTTGGCTGAAGGTGCGTTCTATCTTGTTTCAAATGGGAATCAAGGGTCTGATGGTCTCTATGGCTTTGTTTTCATTTCCATTTGCCCTGCTTCATCCCATACAATCTCGCAATCGGATGTGAATTGTCTCTATGCAACACTTCTTTGAAATCTGCCGAATTCATATAACTGCGTTGCTCAAACGGATCAACATCTCACTGCACACCATACATAATCCGGCCTCCCAACCCTGCATCGACTGTACAAATTGGACAGCCGAGGACAACCTCAACATCTCCTTGAAGGACATCACTGTCACCGGTCGCGATGGGCGAGTGTCTCAGCTGGATCAGGTCTACATCCGAGGGAGTATGATTCGGTTCTTCATCGTCCCTGATATGCTGCAGAACGCACCTATGTACGTCGGTTTCCCATCATCTCTGGACCTTCGTGTCTACGGAGGCTCATCCTTGCCTTATCTGGCTGTTGACATCGACTGCCTTTGTGTTCTCTTAGGTTCAAACGGGTTGGTCCCAACGCTATGAGAGGACGTGGTATTGGTACAGCACGTGGTCGTGCTACCATCATGCGAGGTGCGTTTCTTTCATGGCCGAAATCTAGTCCCATTCTGACGGGCCGGTTATCCTTCTCTTCCTTGCCTTGAAACGCCACCAGCCAACGGTACGTTAGGCTTGCTCTCCTCATTACTCATCTGCTGACCATTGACGTTCGTACAGCACGGAGAGGACGAGGCGTTGCCCCCGCTCCCCGAGGCATCCGACGATGATAATCTGCCTTACACTGACTATTTTTCCGACCGGTACCGAAAGGCTCTGGGAAGCAATGGCAGCTTTAAACATTGTTGTTGGTCCCAGGCTGTTTGTGCCTCAATGGGTTTGTATCATGGAGCTTGCATCGAGTTTCAAACCCTTTGCTGTAAAACATGGCCATCTTTCTTAGTGTTTGTAATGTTACCAAACCCTCTTGATCATTCTGGCCATCCATTGACAGATAACGGTACCATATCAAAGAGAAGCTGCAAAATGTGCTGCTTTATTCGAACATGGCTTTCTGAGGTCTCGTGTTGGCTTCTTAATGTAGGTGCGATTCCCAGCGAGCGCCAAGCCTAGGACAAATCCGTGTTAGCTTGGTTCGGCTCTCCATCTCTTCCGTCCTTCTGAGCGTCATTCGCGAGGGCTCGAGATCGAGCATGATGGGCGGCACTTCCTCATGAAAAGCTAAAGATGTCGTCACCCTGCTTCGAACCCAAAATATCAGACCAGGGGAGCAACTCGGAATGGTTAATTGCAGAGTATATCACTAGAACAGGGCGCTAGAGTGTCTAATGAATCAGCAAGCAATCCCACTTGAGCTTGCGATGGAACATGATCCTCGACAGACCCGAGTCATGTGTGATTTCATGTTGTCTTCCAGCCCAGCTTGGTGGCGTTCGAAGCCCATTAGAAGGCGGTTGTGCCGTTGTGCGCGACCTGGTCGTGGGCGCCAGTAACTAAGATTGCCCACTTCGGAACGGCTGCGGACCTGCTTGATGGTGATAATCTTGACACCCTGGGTGCTAGTGGACTGCGCGACTGAAGAAGGCTGCTGCAAAAGGATCTTTCGATCCTAAAAGTCTGACACGCGACCCTTGAAGCTCCAGTCGCCTCCATCTTCGGCCCATTGCTTGACAGGTTCTCGCTTGGGTCCTCCACGTTCTCCAGTTGCAGGGTTAACGTCGCCTTCGAATTCGGATATTATCGGCTTTGGCGAATCTGGGTGGTTTGGGTCTGGTTGGGCTTGTGCTTTTCGCTGCAGCTCCTCGAACTCACGCTGCTCCCTGGACGGGAGTGGTGGAGGGCTCGGTCGGTTCAACGACACGTATGTGCGCTTTGGGATCCCAGATGCTCTCGTTCTCGAGAGGGCTAGAGCTGAGCGAAGTACGGAAGTCATTTTGACAGAGGAAACGAGTACTGCAACAGGAAACGCTTGGATGAAGATCAGCCTTTCTCTGAGGAGATGGCTGAAGATGGGAGTCAAGATGGATGCAAGGGTTCGTTGTACTGCCGCCGGCTAAATAGTTGGCGCGACAGGTAAAGCCGAGCCGGCTCACCGTCAACTCTCCCAAAAACACGCGCAGATCTCAAGCTGGAAGGCTTTTACGAGAACTTGGGGATGACAATCGAGCCGGACCGGCTCGGCTTAACGTCATCTTTCCCCGCATTGAAGAACCTGAAATCGACATGGTCAAAGCTCCCAAAGGAATGCAGCTGGTTGGCACGGAAGAAACTAGCTGAGTTGTCGCCACACATCGTGCTCGAGTGCATGTATTTTGACAGAAACAACTGGGTTCTTTGACAACAGCGCTATTCGGTTGCACCTCAGGACCCTTACTTCATTGGTTGATTAAGCGCTTACGGTATTCCGAGGAAAACGGTTTCGAAGCTCTGAAGTTTGCGTGGATATTCTTGCTTGGGAGAGCGGCTTCTGGACAAGGCCTGAGTTCTGCGCAGCCGGAAATGAGCCGTCATGATCATGAGATTACTTAGGATTTAGCACAGAATTAGTGTCTGGTCTCTCTGGAAATAGTTTCTCAAATGATGGAATGCCAATGACAGGAGTTATGTAATCCAGTTCAGCTGCACACGAAATCTCCTTAGAGAAACAGAATACAGCTGGGATTTGATTGAAGCATCTGTCTCCGCTCTCCTTTACATTCTTCCCTTCGTTCCCATTCGAGCGTTTGCTGTATGCTAGGCTCAACCTCCCCCGCGCACCCCAGTATTCCCTATGAGACTCACCACTTCCCCTCCTATACATCTGCCACAGACTTCGCCTCGAGTGCGCTCCAACAACCGCAGGCAAAGAAACGCAAAACTGAGCGTGCTTGTGATGCTTGCAGGCGCAAAAAGACCCGCTGTGACGGACCTTCAGCCGCTAATAATGTCTGCACCAACTGCATACAGAGTAAGAAGGCTTGTACCTATATGTACGTTGTGTTCAGCCCTACCTGCAGAGGCGCAATGCTCACCTATTGGATGTCCAGCGAGGGGAGCAAACCCCGTGGACCTCCCAAAGCGTAAGTGAAACTCCGTCCTGTGCGGTCACTCTCTTATATCAGCTTATCTTGCTCTCAGCTATGTCACTGGCCTAGAAGACAGAGTTGAAGAGCTTGAGGCTCTGCTTGCCCAGGTAAGCCACATCCTCCGATGCGCCACCGTCAAAGGCGTGTTTATCCCGTGGACGCCTAGATAAAACCTGGCGTCGATTTTTCGGAGCAGTTGGGACCTCCAATACCAAGGGGCTCATGGAAGCACACCGATGGGACAAAGAAACAGACCCCAGAGGTTCACAGGGCAGGGCTCTTCGTTGTCGCAAAGCCAGGCAGCCACTCCGCCCCGTAGTGACACCCCGATACAAGCTGCTTCCCCGCTTCCCCCATTGGCAATTCCATTCCCTCGCAAAAGGACAAGATCTTTGAACCGCCCAGCAGCCTATCGAACGACACACCTCTTGTTCAAGCCACCACGGTCTTTGAAAACCAAGAAGTCGAGGCTATCACCAGAGATGGTGGCATCTGGCTGGCTCAGGGTCGTCACCTGCTACGTCCCCCCAGTCAGATCTTACGACACACAGGTCATCCTCCTACACACCCATTTCCGATAGCGAGGATCCTAGCGGCTCAGTCGGATTCTGGCTCCGAAGACATCGACATTGTCGAAACATCGGCAGGTGGCAGATACCGATTTAGCCTTGACATGAGCGAGACGCCCACGAGCGAGAGCAGTGTCAACCGTATTCTCTTTCATGGACGGGGTGGTGGTACCGCCGGCTTGGTGGAAGCGACTAGGAGGTTCAAATTCCTTCATCTACAAGAGTCGATGAAGATGGACACCCGGGAAGATCAGCCTCTCAAGGAAGAGGAGCCAGAGTTGAAGAATATTGACATTTTGAAAGTTGAAGGCCCTGATAACTACAAGGTGGCAATGACCCGCCGTCCGCTATTCTGGCAAACCAGCCCTGTGCGTGTGGCTCTTCTCCTGGATGGCACTGTTACTAATTCTAAATCCAGTGGGAGCATGACTTCCAGAAAATGACGAGCGCTTCGCCTCTGGATGTTATCCCACACCTTGTGAAATTTCCTCCTCCAGACCTCTGCCGGACGCTCATTGATCTATATTTTACGCACACCAACAACTACTTTCCTCTCCTCCACAGGCCAACGTTTGAGCGTCAATGGAAAGAAAGGTTGTGTGAAAAGAACATTTGGTTTGCAGCTGTTTGCTTCCAAATCTTTGCGATTGGAAGCCGGTGGTGTAACGACGAGAGAGTTCTGGGAGCGCCGGAAAGCTCTGCCTCAGAGGCAAGGGATTGGACGAAGGCCGGATGGCACTATCATTCTGCAGGCGCAGGTATGTTCAGTCTACCATACGCACCGCAGACGTAATATTAATCGACTCCAAGACTATTCACAAAATGGCTCGCTCTTTGATTTACACAGGCTACCCTCTTTGAAATTCAGTCTTATTCGGTAAGAGTTCGATTCCCTTGGTTGCGACAATGAAGACGAACCTCCCCTCTATCTAGCTTATGGCCAACTTCTTACGGGGCACCGCGTACGGGCCTACCGCATGGATGGTGGTCTCCATCGGTCTACGAAAAGCACACGACGTTGGGGCGCATAGGAAAGGCCTTTACCAATCTGAGCCCAATGCTAGTGATGAGCTCTGGAAGAGGGCGTTTTGGCTTCTCCTCATCTTCGACCGAGTCGGGGCTGTGTCGTTGGGTCGGTCAGTCAGCCTTGGTGAAGAAGAGTGTGTACATTAACTTTCATTCCTCTGCGAAACTCACAGATTCTGTCTAGCTTCGACCTTGACCTTCCTCTCGAAGTCAATGACGAATATTGGAGTGGCCCGAATGCGTGGACGCAGCCAGAAGGTGTTCCCTCCAACATCGCGGGATTCAACCATTTCATCCGGATTACCCAAATCATGGCTTTCACGGTAAAAACGGTGGTAAGTCTTGTCAGTTCTATCTTGGGACTTTCAAACGTAACCCCTGTTCAGTATGCAGTTGATCGGGAAAAAATCTTTCGCGGCCTCGTAGAAGGCGACTGGCGCGTGGAGATCGTCACCCAGCTGAATGCTGCGATGGAGATATGGCTTGAGAACATGCCTTCTCACCGTAGGTTCCGATATCTGTGATGAGTCTCGTGAGTCACTGACAAACCTTGCCTTTTCAGTGAAATGGTCCGAAGATATAGAAGATCCCTTCTTCTTCGCACAGTCTGCAATGCTACACACAAATTACCACCTGTGCAAAATGCACATTTACCGCCACTTTATCCCTGCTCCACCCATGTTTCATCCGTCCTCGCCAGGAGAGCGAGAAGTGACTCCACCTCCACAACTAACACCTACCCCCATTCCCCGCTCTTGCGATCTGTGTCACAGCGGCTCGTATGTGTGCCAAGATTGTCGAGGTTCAGCTTAGTAAGGGCTCCTGGGATTATATTCTAGTCCCTGCGCTCATACACGCCCTCTACATCCCCGCTGCCACTCTCATCTTGGCCCTCTGGGATCTTAAAGCTCAGCAGAAGGTCCTCATCAAAGTTCCAAAGTGCGGGCATCATAGATCACGCCAAAGCAAGTAATGGTGCGGATAAAGGAGACCCACATTCAGACGCACACCCAGAAGAGCTCCTCATCGCCTTGGAAAAGAAGATGCGACAGCTCGTCTCCGAAGTGACAGTGCTTCTGGACGCGCTTGAATGGGTGAGACCTCGATGGGAGTGCGTCCATAGAATATTGTAAGTCCTTTGTCTTGGATGCATGGCATCTAGCCTCTGACAGAACGCCACCATCTTAGGCACGATTTGAAGCAATCATTGCCCAGAGAAGAAGACCTTGAGATCAAGCTGGGGTCCTTGAAACCTCCAAGTACTTTTAGCCACATGTCGTTTCAAGACCTTCGCAGGAAGAGAGAGCAGGAGCAGCAGGAGGTGAAATCCCATCGCAAGCCGGAACCAAAGCCACTCGACTTGTCTGCGGGAATTGAAGACTCTTATGTCCCCCTCACCCATTGGCCGCCACGAGACCCTGCGTCATCTCGGGGATCCTCCCCGAGCCCTGCGGTTGTATCCGGCGCCGATGTCGTTCGCTTGATGCAGCAACATGAGCTGCATACTTTCGCCGAAGACGAGTTCGAAGGCGTACATCGGGAAGCATCAATCCAACTTCCCAGGCTCGCGTACGGCGTGTCAAGTGCGCCACAGAGTCGCGAATCCATGCCTCCAACGGGCTCTCAACATTCTTCAAGTTGCCAGTGTCTCGATTGCACTTCGGGGAATGCTACTCACAGTGAGCGACCTCAAAATCGACTGCTCCGACCATACGCGCAAACCATGCCACCAACTCTTCCATCGGTTTCGTTCAATGCTTCACCACCCTTCATCAGTTCATCCATGCGCCGCACCTCAGGGATGAATTCAAATGCAGAAGAATACTCCTCTGCTAATCCAGGCGATCGTTCCCTTTTCGAGGCAGACCCTCGTAGAGACTATGTACCCGCCGTGCAGAAGCCAACCACATAGTTCCGGAACCCTGGGAAACCATCTTCAGCCAGGGGCGGGTCCATCTCCACACGCACCCCACTTTGACGCTCGCCTACATCACTCGACGCCCAATCCATCAGGGGGAGACTTCATACCACCTACGACGCGGGGCACCACCGGACAAGGACCCTCAAGCCTGGAAGGCGACACAAGGTGGACTATGGAACCCTACACATCAAACAATTCCCTGGCCTACTGGGAAGCATCCCCTTCTCCTCCGCTGGCCTACATGGACGGGCAGCAGCCGTTCTCCAACGACGCACATTTTCAAAGTCGTAACACCACTGGCAATACCCCTCGGTACCAGCTGTATGCTCAATCGCAACATGGACCTGGAAGGGACTATGACCCGACCTTATAGCACTACGTACGGCTCATAATATTCATTCCATCTTTGATGGTAATTATACACTACGGTGTCGAATACCTAATTTGCCTACGGACATCGTTCTCTTGCTCTTTGTATGCTTTCGTTTTTCGCTATCCTTCCATCTTGCATCTCGTTGAATATTGTTACATTATCATCACGCGTGTTGTACATCCCGGGGCACCAATAAATTAACCAATAGATGTGACATAGTAAGCTAATTGTATGAATCCAGTAACTCAGAATCTTCCAAGCGAGCGGAAGCATTATCCTTGGTTTCCCTTCTCAACAGCTGCTGGCTATAAATTTTGAGCAGTACTTCCATGATCTCCTCCAAGGGAATCACCGCATATTCATGCACATATTGTGGTAACGAGTCTTCTAGGTTGAACCCTGCCTTCTTCATGAAGAAGGGGTGCATCACATCCGGCGTGGCCTCTCCGAGCTGACGCATCGTCAGCCGCTCTATATGTCGCTGTCGTGGAGTATAAACTATGGCGGAGAGCTTGGTAGCGGAAGATGAGGCTGCTTCGCCCGCACCACCTGCTTCGCTCGCAGCACTCGGGAGGTTGGCGGATGGGTCAATGGAAGGCAGGGTTTGGGCTGGTGGCGGTATGGATTGGTCGATGGAGTTGAGTCTCGAGGATGAGGGTGGGAACTCCAGCGCATGTCCATGAACTTCGTCCTTGGACAAGTCCAGTGGTTCAGGAGGAGGTTTTCGCGTTGTTCTGTTGACATGCCCTGGGCCACTATTCTGCGCGGTCCTCCAGTCGTCCGCAGTTCGAACCTGATCCACTTCTCTTGCCAAATTCTTTCGAAGGAAAGTCAGCCAAGTGTAAAGGGACATGTTGAGTGTGATGAAAATGTCTTCGTAAGCTTTCATCCCTTCTTTACGAACGAATTGGCTCTTGAAATCGTAGATCAGAAGGCGTGAGGTGCCTTGAAACGCTTCTTCACTGGTCATGTGCATCGTCATTGCCGGTAGGCCGACGATCGTGGCTTCTACAGCATCCTTAAACACATCTTCGAGCCAGCCGCGACTGTCGAAAGATTCAAGGGGTGCCGAAGGAATAACAATGGCATGGTTTTGCGTATGTTTGGAGATGGTCATTGAAGAG
This sequence comes from Coprinopsis sp. MPI-PUGE-AT-0042, assembly GCA_020736565.1. Classification (NCBI taxonomy): domain Eukaryota; kingdom Fungi; phylum Basidiomycota; class Agaricomycetes; order Agaricales; family Psathyrellaceae; genus Coprinopsis; species Coprinopsis sp. MPI-PUGE-AT-0042. The sequence continues at coordinate 178,068 of JAHBOF010000131.1, forward strand.
AAAGCCAGTCTGAGCTCTCTTTTCGCAGGCTGCATCTCCAGGCCAACAAGGCGGTCGAAATGAGCTGTGACTTCACGCCCAATGAACTGGGCAATCTCGACGTCGTTCATAGATCGAGGGAACACGACAAGGCGGAGGAGGTCAAGCTTGAACCTCATGCGCTGCTGCACCACGAACCCGAGCCCATAATCCATATCCTTGAAGCGGCTGCGAGCAGAATGCAGCATGGCCTCAGCAACCGCTGAAAGTGGATTGTCGGGCTTGGGATTCCGAGTTGCCAGATAGGTCTTGGATTCCCGGCTTGCTCCCTGGCGCTGAGCTTCAAGGTTGGCTTTGAATTTGTTGGCATAGGTGATAAGCTTCGGGATTGTGCTGACGGTGGCAACAAGGGCAAGTTCGGGGCAGTCCACAACGAAAGAGAGTCGTAACGGTCGGTTGGTTCCGTCCTGTGGCATGGATCGAGACGACCAGTCGTCGAAAATATGAACAGCAAGCGGCTCCGCTCTGTTAGGCAAGCTGTTAGCACGAAACGGACACTTTACATGAGCCTGGCTGACCTGTAATGAAGTAGCTTTTGGTGGTCCGATTCCAGCACAGCGATGAGGGGTCCACTGGTCATCTTGAGCTCCAGCATCTTGCTCTCGTTCTCCTCTCGCAGTGCAGACTTGCCAGAGCGCCGGTTTGTTTGAAAGACGCAATCACCAACATGGATATGGCCAGAAATATTTCCTTTCGCATCGATCGTAACCTCTTCAACCAACAAGGACACTTCTTGAAGACGGTCTGTCAATTTGGACCGCAGCACGGCATTCTTCAGATCGAGGACAGTCAAACTAATCGACTGGCCCAAGTCCACCGAAATTTTGATTTGTCGAATCCGAACGAGGATGACCGTCGAGAGGTCCTGGGAGGTAGGTGTTGATTCGTTCGCTGGAGTCGATTTAGGAAGATCCTGAGGTTCAGCTGCTTGGGATGTGCTATTCCACATGGGGATTCGATCCAGCCAGACAGCTTTAAAGCAAAGGATATCTTGCAGCCTTGAGAAGCGGACACCCCCCAGAAACTCGGTATCGATGATGGCAGAGATGACGCTGACACTGTGTTTCTCTAATGATTCCATCTTCTTGAAGGACACTGAAAATGCAAGGTTACGTGCGTCGAGGTTGACACAGTCCTCGCTCAAGAAGCCATGGCGCAAACCGATCGCCAAACCACCGACAGCCCCGGTGAATGATACCTCCTTGGCTCCAGGGGAAACGTTGAGAGTGAAACCACCGCTTTCCCAATTCAAGGCGGCAACCACATTGACATCTGGCTGGCAAGTGAGTTCTAGTTTCGATTGATCGATTCGAAGGCTGAAACTGAGTTGGAGGCTGGAGTTGACGGGAGAGTTAGATGATAGTGCCTTGAGCTGCGAAGAATCGGCGGGGATTTGTACGGGAGATGGGACCGGCGACAGTGAACTATCCGTGCGCATACGCGCCTCCACTCGGTGCATGACCTCCGTCAAGAAAGGAATGAGCTTCGGCCGTAAGGTGTTTCGAGACGAGTGAACAGTGCTTTTGAACATCAGAAGTGAGGGGGGTGTGGTAGAGACATCCGTGCCGTGTGTCGTCCTTGGGGCGGCTGTTGCGCGATATTCAGCCCATACAGACAAAGTGGGCAGGTTGAAAACCTCGGCCCCCATGTCAAGGACTTGCTCATCAGTAAGGTCTTGCGATGCGGTTGAAAGTGACAATGTGCGACTCCTAAACTGCCGTACAGCAGACCCACTGTACGCTCGCACCTTGCCGCTAGAGAATCGGAGCGATGCAAAGACATTGGAGGTTGGAATAGAAGTGTAGCCTTTGTCGTATGGCTTTGGAAATTCTGCCGCCGGAGCAGTGATAGGAGTTCGGGGGACTGTAGCAGAGAGCCTCTCGACTCGTTCCTTTCCTTGGCGATATACATCGATCAAGGAAAAGACATAATCCGGGATGGTTGAATCCAGGTCAAGAAGGAAACCATCCACGTTGGCATTGATCCAAATCTTTCTGGACGAAGAGTTGGTCGAGGAGTGAATATGCGCCTTCATCTGGGGATAAACGAGGCAGTTGCGAGCATGGTGACGTTCAGAGGCGAAATCGTCTGGGCATGACTGCCTAAATCTGTTTTCAAGGTTAACAGAAAGCAACATTAGGAATCGTAGAACACTGACCTCGGGACAAACTGAAAGCAGAGCTTGTCCATTAAGGCTTCGCCAGTTTCGCCACGGTCCGTTTTGAAGGTGATAGAACGGATAGAGAAAAGGAATGCCTTGATTCCAGCTGCGGCATGCATTCCATTGAATTCGCCGTATGCCAGAGGGAATGCGATGCCCAGGTTTCGTATTGAAACGTCGACGATGTAGCTACCCAGCCAGCCTGAGCTTTCTTTTAGGTGGCTGTCGCGCACTTTGTCGTCAAAGGTCTTGATTATACTCTGCGTCTTCTCTTTGAACGCCGCCAACTCGACGGCGCGTTGCTCTTGGCGCACTATCATTTCAGCCTGCCCATTGTTAAGAATGTCAGACAACTCCCGTTGCGATCTCAAGCAAATGATACAGTACCTGAAGGTGGTCAATGAAGTCCCCGACTTCACCAATCGAGCTCGGTTGCATGACGGCATGAACTTTGGTCACAGCAAGATTGAGGGTCTTCACCAGTGTCTCCCTGCTACTGTCGTCGTTGCCATTGATCTTGAAGTCTATCGATACAAAAGCGGTAGCATCTACGCGGTTACGCGGAAGCCCTCCCAAGGCTCTTGGTGCCAGTGAAAGGGCAAGACCAGTCAGGGCGATGTCCCATGACAAGCCCCTGCTGTTGTTCACCCCGCCACGGATATCGACGCATTCCAGGTAGAGGGTTGACGACAAGCCCTCCAAGCCAATGCGGAAGCCTTTCATCTTCACAAACACGCCGTAGTGTATCGGTCCACTCCGGGGTCTTGACGAAGGGGGAGCTTGATCTTGTTTCGTTTGTTGCACCAGATTGAGGAGGTCATTGAAATCTTGGCCGAATTTTTGTTGGACCGCAAGGAGCGTGTCCCAATGGGAAGGCTTCACTTTGAGTTCGATGAAATCGACCAGAGCTAGGGTGTGGATACAACTCCCATCGTAGTGACCAGCCACCGATAACGGCGGTAGAACAAGTCGAACTCTCGAGCTGGGACTTGGCGCTTCTGCCTGCGAAGAAGAAATGTTCAGGATGATGGAGCCGACTTGGGTCCCAAATGTGAATACTGGAGAGACCGCGGTAGCCTTGACAGGAGATCTTGAGTACCCCACAATCTTCTCCATCTCCCAAGTCAGCCAGGTGCCATGCATGACTTGGAGAACTACCCCAACACCATCAATGGATCCAGCTACATGGAAGTCAGAGTCTAGTGCGGTGGGTTTGCGACTCGGTCCTGGGGTAGGCCGCCTTGACTCTCCTTCCATTTCTGAGAGCATCTCCTTAACAGCAGATTCAATGCCAGGAAGATAATCAGCCCTCCATTCCTCTGCAAACCGGTACAACCGCATTGCGCTTCTCGGTACTTCCAGGCGTAGGCGGGAGATGGAGAACACCAAGCGATGGCTAAGACCTGGCAAAGAGGTACCGGATTTTGATATGTAGTTGAGCTTTCCACTTCGGAGAGAGATGGCTGCTAGGATGTCGTGCTGAGTTTCTTTGTCTGGGCTTGAGGGTGACCGAGCTTGGAGATAGATCTCTTCGAAGACCAGGACATGATTGCTGGTTGTGTCAACCTTAGAGCCAGGTCTTAGCATGGCGGATGTTGACTTCAGCCCAACCAAGCCAAGCTCGAAGACCAGGTTCTCTGCCGCAGCCCTGACACGCAACCTTCGCAAGGAAAAAAGTCCTGAGATGCTGGAAAGTTGGGAAACTCTATTTGGCTGAGTGTTTTGAGGAGAGCGCGGGACCTCTTTGGCTTCCTTCGACCCGATCTTCTTCTTTACTCGGATGCTTTCTTGAATGAACCCCATCAGTTGGGGGAACACTGCGAGATTCGCATCTCCCATGAGAAGGGATACCGCGAATCGCTTCACGTCTCGAGGTGGCCGCTCCCGTAAGGAAGTTTGCGAGATACCAACAGCGGGGTGAGAGAGCTGAATGAGCTCGAGCCTCTCTTTCTTCGCGTTAAACTGCACGTCTGTCAATCGAAGTTCACTGGCTGACTTCCCTGAAGGATCCAGAATACTGATCCCAGTTTGGTTCAAGACGATCTTGATGGAGTCGATGTGGCTATTTCGATGCGTTTCTGGGACAATCCAAGGGTTGGGGTTGGGGACTGGCAGGATCTTGAGTAACTTTGTGTTCTCGGCCACGTTGACGGAGTCTTGCTCGAGCACCGAGAGCCGTGAATTGAGGAGAGAAAGGAATTCCTCTGGAGTGGGGTGATTGGAGGTGGCAGATGGATGAGTGTCGATGCAGCTACGCAGATGGAAAAGGAAACGGAAACCAAGGTCCCTCCGCAGCAGGGACGGACTACCGGCCTGGACCAAGTAAGATGGCTGAATCGTAGACAGTGTATCAACTATTGATTTGTTACTTGAGGCTTGAAGAATGGCGTAGATCGCAGTTCTCATTGCGACTTCGTGCTCGTTGGTGAGCTTTGGAGCCCCCGCTGACGTGGCCTTCATTGACTTTGAGAGGCCTTTCGCGGTGGCAAGGATGATAGCTGGACCACGGTGGCCAATCCTGCCAAAGACGTCGTCCACATTGAACTTCAGTGCCTTCTGAACCAACTCCACGGTCATACGCGTCAGCGCTACATCAAATATAGCCGTGGTTGGAGTGGATGATGATAGAGTCTTTTTATCAAGGGATACATCCAACCTGCTTGTAAGGCTCTCGAGAGAGGCTCGAAGCGCAAGCTGGTGTCCTAGTTTCCCAAATGACACGGAGACATTTGCCAAGGATATATCGAGAAGGGCGGTGGTATCGAGCTTTGTAGGATGTGACTTTGGCCGCGGTGGGCAACCCGCTAGGTTTGATGTTCTGGCGGTTTCTGTTGGAATGTGATGCAAGATGCACACGCCAATGAATGGAAAGGCGACGTCCAACATTAAGAAGCTGGGATGGGACGGTTGCTCGAGGACCTTGGGAAGGTAGGAGGCCAGCATGGCGTCGATCATCGTCTCAGGGTCGGAGGGCTAATGATGATCAGCGAAGACTAAACAAGGGTACAGAGCAATCTCACCGTTTTACGCATATCTTCTGCGAAGGATGTGCTGGCCAAGGCAAGTAGAGGATTCAGCTTGATTTCACAAGCTTCCCGCATCCGGATTCGCACAACAGTCCTATCGACCTCCTTTTGTTCATCGTCCCTAACCCCAATAGGCCACGGCGTTGTGCGAGACAGCCGTCCATGAAAAGAGCCGCGTTGCCCTCTCAGAGGGAGTTGGTCCTAGAAACCGCATCAGTGGGATGCTTCAAGGATCTCAAAAAAGAGCCAACCCTTGCGAGCGAAAAGGTGGGCCCGTTCGAGGCGCTCAATCGTTCGTCTTGGTTCCAGTGGTAGCGACGCGTCAACGAAGAATAGAACGACAGCATGGTGCTAGCTGTAGCTTGGGTATCTTGGAATAGCCGTATTCAATGGACCGCATCCTGCAGGAAGACGAGTTGCACATACCGTCGCTGTCCGACCAGTCGCTGTCTACCGAATCTCCATCGGTGAGGTCAACATTGTCCGACTCGTCTCCACTAGACATAATTTCTTCGTTGCTGATTCGAATGGGCCTGGAAATAGACATCCGGCTTTTCCTATATATTGGGAGCAATTAGGACCCTTTTTGTCCTGAAAGAATGCCAAACTTACGCAACGTATGCATCGCGGTCGGCTTCAGACAACGCGTCATCTCCATCAGAGTCTGAGAGGCGCCCCAGCTTTGCAATCCGCCATGCAGTAGATTTCCTCCTTGAACGACGGCGGGGTGGTAGGCCAGAAGGTTTGGACGGATCCTGATCGGCCTTTGGAAGAGTCGGGGTTGGGAGGAAGACGCCATCCTTGTGCTGAGCGGAAGCTTGGACACCCGTAGATCCTGGCGAGTAACAAAGATAAGCATGAAACATCCCTCCACGATAATAAGCCGTACCGTTATGCTTGTGCCCTCGGGATCTGAGCTGGGAAACTACGGCCCAAAGACGCTTTGTGACCCTATCTTGCTCTTCGACATACTCTGTCTGGGCTTTGTTGAGAGCCTTATAGTCTTTGGGTGCGTCATAGATGTCGAGGGATGCATCGGCAAGAACGTCTCCTGCCTCAAGCCATGATGTGCCCTCTGGAGAAGAGGTGAAAAGGACTTTGACGTTGATGCGAGGAATTTGCAGACTCATCACTTTGCGGTAACGTTCGGCTGCCAGGTCGTTGCTGTCAAACTTGACGCCCCGTTCAAGAGAGACAACCAAAGCGGCTGTAGGGGTCTGCCAGGTAAGCTCTGCGGACGCTACGGTGACCTTGTAGAATGTGACTGAAACATCATCAGTCTTAGGAAGGTGAGCACCTTGAGTCTGGGACTTACTATCTGGATCGATCGGTGGCTGGAACTCTTCTGCGGGGGCATTGACGGCATCGACAAAATGGGTTCCAAAGGCTTGTCCGGCGGCAGCGATAATTTTGGCGTCAAAGGCGGATAAAGAGGCCTTGATACTCCCCAGCGAAATCTCCCAGACGCAGAGATAAGTAGCGGTATGAGGTCGAGGCCCAAACAAGCGGTTGGCTACCACGTCGATGGCGTCAATCATGAGAACTTCTTTACTCTTCCTCTTGGCCAGTCGATAGTCGACCTTCTCGGGGACGCTGCAGTCAACCCGGCCACGGATAGTATCGACGTTGAGTGTCATCTCTAACACGGCTGTCAACATTTTAATCCAAAAAAACTGAAAACCCTAACACAAACCCATGAAGTAGTCATGAAGCCGCAAATAGAGGGAAAGCCGGGGAACAGTGAGCATTAGCGCAGCGCCTGTCGATTCAGCGTTGTCGCCGGAGGCGGCTCTTCCTGAGGGCGACGTTCGATAACCAAGGAGCCCCGCGGGAGCCATAGTCAATACATATTCGGCTTCCAAGGAGAGTTCGACCTGCAGCATGTTGTCCTGAAAGAGGTCTCAGTGCAAGAAATTAAAAACAACTGGACCCCGCAAACCTTTCCATCTCGATACTTCAGCTCGGTAGGATCCCCAAGAGGAGCACGACTTTGCCGCTTGCTGAGGAACTCGTATAACGTAGAGAAATGGGTGAAAGATCCAAAGTAATTATCCTTGATGACCATAAAGTAGCGAATGGACCACCCAAACGCCTTGTACGCCACTTTTCGAACCTGTGACAAATCATATCAGCAACAACGCAACCTCTTCGATGCTCGCAGACTTGCCTGAATATCCAGCTTGAGCTGATCGACATGTTCTTCATGGTAATCCGTGTGGTAGCGATACGACGAGGAGAGATGAAAATGTTCAGCTTTCAGGAGACTGTATCCTCCTTCGGGTTGGTGCAGTGCGTGTGTGCTCCAGCGGGGCACGGAGAGGTCAATGGATAGATTCGGAGCGTTAACGGTGAATGGGACGACAGAGGCTGGAGGTCGGAAAGCATCGGATGCAATCGTCGCCAGAGTCTCGAGATCTTGGCCTTTCAGAACGAGCAAGGCTAAATGAAGAAGACTGTGAGTCGCTTTCTTAACGACGAAGCTGGTAACACGAACCGTTTTCCTGTCTCGCCAAAGGCTTGTCGATGATGTTGTGGTCGTTTGCGTATAGGTTGATCTCGTAGTGGTGCAAGCGAACCTTGACGCGGTAGATCATCGGGACAAACTTTTGATAGTCCGTCGGAGGTCCCGACGCCCAGTCCTTGCCCAGATCTGTAAACATGTTGATATGATCCCTCAACAGGTACAAAACAGGCTGCCTCAGAGTGATCGAGTAAGTCCACGTCCTCGTCTCGTTCCACGACACAGGCGACGGCTGTTCACATCGAACCTATCCAAAAACAACCTCGCATGAGCAAAATTAAAGACACGTTTTGGCAAAGATCAAGCTCACCCTACACGTTTCGGCCTCAATAAGCTTGATGTCATTCAAGCTCGACGCCACAGATACCGTATCGAGGTGGATCTCGACAATCGGCTCATAGCCTTGCGGGCCAATCACCATCGGCATAATATAGTTTATAGAAGACCGGTCTCCGACCGTCACGTTGATCGACGCGGGTTCCCGTTTTCTTGGGTCGTTTCGGGATCTCGGTCTTTCCGTCCCACTGCCAATCCTGGAACAACTCTCTTTTTAGATCTGGGAACGTGGCCGAAAGTGAAAAACGAGGCGGTGTAGAGAGGACGAACCTTTGATGCTTCCCGGAATGGGATGTGAAGCGTTGTCGAGTCCCGGAGTTCTATAAAGACTTGGAGGGTGGTCCAGAGGCGCTTGTCACCTGGCTCTAGGCGGTTGGTGGTCTGCATATCGTAGTAGGATGGAGGGAAGAAGGCTCGCTGCAGCTCCGCTCTACCATGTAGCGTCAGTATCGTTCTCAACGCATAGGCACAGGACAGCGTACCTCTGACGATCTGCCCAAGGCCCATATCGAAGGGTCCCTCCCTTGATAAGAAGGTTAACGCCCCATTCCGGTGCAGTATCACCATTCCCAACATCCACAAGATCTCCTCTCGAAAAAGGATCAGCATGAGGCAAGCGGCGGAACCTCTCCCACCACATCAACAAAGTATGTCAACTCTAATGTGGGTGCTTCCAAAATCTTGTGCTCCACCGCGTACTCGTGTGTGCCAAAGTCTATCCCGATAGGGGTCTCTTCATCGTCTTGCTTCTTATTGTGTTTCTTGCTGGACCGGAGTCGCGTGGATTCGGCGAGGGAACGTTGGAAGGCGCGTTGTTGGCGGCGTTCTGAAAAGTATTGGAGGACGAGGTCGAAGAGGCCGACTTGTTTCCAGAGGCGGGTGAAGGATTTGTAGGATGAGTATGAGGTTGGGGCTCGTGTATCGTTGTACCTGGAACAGCTGTAGTTCTTGCATGGTGGAAGGCCGAATGTACGCACCTCTGAACCCGGTCGTGCAAGATGGCCCCTAGCGCGGTCATTGACTCGACGTAGCCCTCGTTCTCCACATAACGGATAAGAGCATTCTGGAAAGTTAGGTTCAAGTTCTGCTTGTACAAGTCGTGCTTCGAACGAGACTAGGACTGGCTTCAGCTTCCTCCTATCCATTACAAGAACAACACAGACGCACCGCGAGCACGCCAAAGGTACCTTCAGCACTATGGAACTCTGCGACAAGGAGATGCGGTGTGGATGGATTGCCGAGGATCAGAGCACCCGTAGTCACTTCAATGCCTAGCGGCAGTAGGTCTTTGGGGTCCAGATTGGGAAGCTGCCTCTTGAGCCAGGCGAACGCGTTTTGAATCGCTGGCTGGAACGCGAAGGGGTCGTCTCCCTGAGCTGTTGGGTGGGTAGGGCGTAGATGATCCGTCCTTGGTTTGACAATTAGAACGTAACCTCATCCCAAGTTGCAAGCAATAATGTACCTTGACGGCTCTTGGGTCTATGATGTTCGCTGAACCTGGATGGTGAACGGCTAAGGGATTCCATTTGCGAAACGATATTGTCGAAAGACGCAGTTCGGTTATACATGAACCATTCCATTCCTTGAAGAGATACTTGTATGCGGCACGACGACCATCTTCCTGTTGACCTTGCTGAGCATACTATCAGTAGGAGGTTCAGAATGCGGGTATGCTACACACAGTCCCTGCCCATCGCATCCTCTGCTGCAGGCCTTCGAATCCAATACCGCCATTGTATCTGGCCCTTGACAACCTTGATAGTTTGGTTGCTAGAATGATATCGAAGGTCCTTGAAGAGGATACGACCCGCAGGTATCGAGAAATGTATCGCGCCTATGCATGCAAAGGTCAGCACTTTCCCTCAGCACCAGAACCGAATGCCCCTAACCTATTTCAACCCATATACTTGACGCTTCCTGATTCCAATAGAGGACACGGATGATTTGGCCAATGATAAACGCGACGAAGCGGTTGAAGTAGAAGAAGTAGAGAATCAAAGCTAGTGTGACACAGACGACAGCGACGAGAAGCAGAGAAGAAACATTGTTGGCTATCAGTGGCCGTGTTGGGAGCAGAGAAGTCGTAGTGGGTTGATATTATTGAGGGATTTGAGCCTCTAGATCTGCATCTTCATGCTAAGCTGTAAGCATAAGCGCTCTGGCCTTGAGCTTGGTGGTGGTCGGCGTCAAACAACAGTGATGGGGTTCCTCGCGGGTGTTGTCCTATGCACGATCGCGCTGAGCTCAAGTAACGTCATCTTCTGCCTCTTACCACTACCACCACCATGTCGACGGCGAATGTCGCGACGAAACCCGCAGGACCGATTAAACGGCTTGCTGTGGCCACCACAGGTAACTTGTGCAGCCTCAGGCCTGCTGTCTATGGCAAGTGCGTGGCGGCATCGTATACGGACGTGAAGAAGGATATGTGTCGGGATGAATTCGCTAAATTCAAGGACTGTATCAAGGCTGCTGTAAGCTTGCAGTTCTGGACTTTGGAATGCTGTAGGGTAATGGCTAAGCGTGTACAGATGAAGAAACGGTGAAGCTGTAGGCGTCTAGGTCATTGCCTAACGTGCGACCATAGCGGCCATGCACCCACGCGCCCAATGCCTCTGCACATCTATCGAACCCAACAATCCACCACACATACGATGCGAGTTGCACTTTATACTACATTGCGGAAACTCGACATGCGTTTTGCGTTATGTTCAGCTGGCAGGAGAAACACTGAGGCTCCCCATCCCTGCAAATGCATCGATAGATGCCTCCTAGCGCAACCCGATAGCACAACGAAATATTTAAGCAGCATATTAGAACTTCCAAATACTACACGTCGTCTATCCCACTCTCAGGTCCTTGAGGACAAGTAGGAAGGAACGAGGAGGAGAAGCCAATTAGACGCAGAGAACGTGGGAAGCACCTACCATCAAAGGACGTTGAACTGCAGTGTGGACTGATGTAAAGACTTTGGTCACGCTTCCGCACAACAAACCCAAGCGAAAATGTTGCAGGCAGTTGCACCCAGCACCTCTCACTCAGAAAACAGCTCATAACACCTGGTCTGCACAGTCCCCGCAAACACAAAATGGCACTCCCATATCGTATGCTCCGTCGCCCGTAGCCTCGTCGTCAACAAGCTCGACGCCATGGCCACCAGCAACCACCATCCTGTTGTCCACAGTCCAGTGGTCCAGCAGCTGCCCAGCCAGCACTTTTACGCACCTAGTCAACCAGTGCAATATACCAAGAGACCTTTGAAGGGGAGAAAGAGGACCTTGGAGGAGACGGAGATTGCCAATGAGACTGCTGCCAGGTGCGTTATCGATTGTCTTGTCTTATCACCAATCGCTTATACATTCGTATAGAGTTGCTGCCAAACTCGCAGAGGACCAGGCAGCTGTGATCAACCCAGATGTTGATACGCCGTTCCAGGACGAGTATGATGTGGTGAAAAGGCTATTGCCTTACCATATATATCAGCAGCCCAGAGATGACCTGCAGTTCATACTCAACGGCGGTAAAGGCAAGGGAAAGTCTGTGGATCGTGGTCTCAAAGCCGAAATCCAAGGTTCAACCTTTTTGCTCAGTGTCTTCAATACCATATTCACAGTTGCACAGAGACTAAATTTGCTATTGAATGTTGCGAACGTCTGGAACGGTTGCGCAGACGGTGGAGGAATGTCAAGATTCGGGAGGGCCAGGTATGTTCCCTATGACCGGAGAATACGCAAAATTCTGACAATACCTAGCACGCATCTCCTTCCGACCAGGCCTATGTCCTAGCACAAGCAGTCGTCGAGACGGAGAGAACCGAGACGGCATTACTGACCGGGGAATTAAAAGCTACCCGGTCAGAGCTTGAACGTATACAAAAGGAGCAGCGGATAGCTGCCAACGCCGCCCGAATGACCCAATACCCACCCAGCGTCCCCAACCCAGTCCCCACAACCACAGCACCTCCAACACCGATATCAACGCAACACTATTACCGCTCATACCCCTACAACTATGCTCAACCGTATGCCAATTCCGTGCCTCAAGCTCCGGTCACCACGACGTCCACCTTTTCCGTCAGCGTAGCTCCCTCCCCTGCACCTTCAACGCCACAAACATCGTACTCACCCGCAGCCTACCAATCCGGAGGTGCAATTCCCGTTCAACTGCCCGTCTCCTCCCTTCCCGGTCTTCACCAACTGGGGATCGTCCCCGTTCCAGCCAATTCCCTTCCCCCAGAGGGACAACCACAACCCCCAGCCATCCTTAGAGGATCCACATCAAACGGGACAATGCTTAGCCTCGAAATCAATGTCTCCCTCTTGCAATCAAGCCAGATGACAGGCTTGGCAATGATGCTTAATTCGTTGGTGGCGAGAAACGCTAGTGCTATGGCTGGCTCTACACCAGGCAACGCCAGTAGCTGCATCTCCTCATCCAGCTCCCGCGAATGCTGCTACATAGTCGTTCCTTTACAAGCCAAATGTATCATTATCGTTATTATAGCACTATTAGACGCATGCGGTTCATCGGCTTTAACGCGGAACGTCATTTGTCGTGAGGGAGCATGTCATGACCTCTTCGGTTGCATCAAGCATCCCTCTTGTCTTGGTACCACCATCTCCCTGTCCCTCAGGAAAGATTATGCCTTCATCCCCTCAAGGCGGTTGGGATGCCCCAATGGCACCAGAAGCTAGACGAGAGCGTCTGCTCAGGATCAGCAGCAACGCAACCGTACAATCCGCTTCCGGCGTCTTCAGAACCAGAACCAGAACCGCGGCAGCGGCGACCACAGCGAACACGGAACCATCCGTCCGACCAGAGCCAGAGGAGACTCTGTAGCCACCGATACCACATCGCTGCGGAGTCGTGATGACGCCAACTCGTACGGGACCGTCCAAGCTCGCCGGCCCAAGGTCAACACGAACAACCCCCGACGCTTCCTCACAGCTCTCCATCGTACCGCATCTCAACAAAGCCCAGCAGCATCCCTCTTCTCACCTCGTACCCTGCGTGGATTCCGGGGCCTCAGCTCAGCTCGTCCCATCTCTGCCTACGACGCACCCCTAGCCCACAACAAGGATGCCGACGGCGAAGACACCCTCCTCGCCTCTGACCAAGACGCCAAAATCAATGGTATCCGCGTCTGGTACTCTTCCTACACCTCTATCGATTGGCTACACGACGCTATCAAGGACTCGCTCCGCTACTCGAGGCTTCGGAAGCGCAAATCGGTGAGAGCACAGGTCAGGTTGGCGTTTGATAAAAGCCAGGGGTGGATCATTGTCACTATCGTTGGGTTCTTGACGGCCGTGGTGGCATTTATGGTGGTGAGGAGCGAACAGCTGTTGTTTGATTTCAAGGAGGGGTATTGTGCAGAGGGCTGGTGGAAGGCGAGGAGGTTTTGCTGTCCCATGGTTGCAGATGGGACGTTAACGGAGCCAGACCCGTGTGATGCATGGAAGACTTGGTCAGAGGTGTTTGAGACCCAGGGGAATGAGCAAGACTTTGTGGAATATGCCTCGTACACGACTATTGCTGTGAGTCTTTTTTATGAGCCTCCTGAACGAGAACACTTATGTTTTCCTAGTTGATGCTTGCCCTGACCTCGTGCCTTCTGACTATCTATCTCACCAAATCAACTACATTCAATACACGCAAAGAATCAGGGGTAGCTGGGTCCCAACGTCTCTCTTCAGAAGGAAAGGATGCATCAGCCCCACCCTCTGGCCGCAAAGTCTTGTACTACGTAGGTGGACCCCTATTCGCTTTACAGTGCGCCCCTGCTCATATGCTATCAGGCTGCAGGAAGTGGTATCCCAGAAATCAAAACCATTCTCTCCGGCTTCGTCATTCACGGTTACCTTGGCGTCCGAACTCTTTTCACCAAATCGGTCGGGTTGGCTCTTTCTGTCGCGTCAGGACTCTCGCTTGGCAAAGAGGGTCCATTCGTGCACATTGCGAGTTGCGTTGGCAATATCGTCAGTCGTATTGCCTCGAAATACGAGTCGAATGAAGGTTGGTCGATGCCTTACTTTCCTTTGCCATCGTGCTAATGCGCCCATAGCAAAGCGTCGCGAAATCCTGAGTGCTGCTTGCGCTGCTGGTGTTGCTGTAGCCTTCGGAGCGCCAATCGGTGGAACCCTTTTCAGCCTTGAAGAAGTTTCTTATTTCTTCCCTCCAAAGGTAAGAGGTCATTTCAAACCTCGTCGACTCGCCTAACGTGTTATTTGCCACAAGGTTATGTGGAGAAGGTCAGTCTTGTTGTTTGAATCCAAAAGCTTTGTATTGATGATCGCCACTCTAGCTTCTTCTGTGCTATGATTGCCGCTATCACCCTCAAGATGCTTGATCCTTTCGGAACGGGCAAGCTGGTTCTTTTCCAGGTCACCTATGACAAGGACTGGCACGGTTACGAACTCGTCCCATTCCTCTTCTTGGGGCTGTTTGGGGTACGTTCTTGACCTCCCTCATGCGCTCTTTCTTACTCACACCTCCACTCAGGGTGTCTACGGCGCTTACTTCTCCAAGCTGAACTACCGCTGGAGCAAGGATGTTCGCGGCAAGACGTGGTTGGGCTCGCACCCTATCATCGAAGTACTCCTCGTACGCCTTACTCTTCTGTCATGGAAATCGAAGTCTAACCATAATACTTAGATTACCTTCGTCACCAGCTGCGTCAGTTTCGTCAACCCCTACACTCGCATGGGAGGAACGGAACTGGTCTACAACCTCTTTGCCGAATGTCGTCCCGGCTCCCACCGTGAATTGTGCATCTCCACTCCTGGGGTATGGGAACACACCTGGCCTGTCATCAGCGAGATCCTCACCGCGATGATCGTCAAAGCCGCGCTTACGGTGGTGACCTTTGGTATCAAGGTGCCTGCTGGTATCTTCATCCCCACTCTTGGCGTTGGTGCTTGTGCGGGACGAATTATGGGTATCCTGATGAAGTACTTGCGGGCTAGACACCCCGAGGCGCCGATCTTTGCTTCGTGCGGTGGAGATCTGGACTGTGTTGTCCCTGGTTTGTATGCTATGGTTGGAGCTGCAGCCGCGCTATCTGGCGTCACCGTAAGTCAAAACTCTACCGCTCCAAATGCCTTTGGCTGACAGGTCGCACAGCGTACCACTGTCTCACTTGCAGTCATCATGTTTGAACTCACCGACACTCTGACCTACGCTGTGCCCGTCATGCTCGCCGTTCTCGTCGCCAAGACAGTTGCGGATGCCTTAGAACCCAAAGGCATCTACGACCTTGTCATCGAACTCTCTCAGCTTCCTTACCTGGACTACAAGAGCGATTACGCTTGGGACAACTTGCAGATCGCTGATGTGGTCTCAAGAGAAATTCCGTCCATCCGTATCGATCAGAAGAACACGGTCCAAAGTTTGAGTGAAAAACTCGTTGGGCTCATCTCCTCTGGAGAGAACGACATGGGCTTCCCCATCCTCCGCCCAGACCCGCACGACGATGGCGTCAGGCATGTCGGATACATTGGTGCGAACGAATTGGAACACGCCCTCAGTATGTATTCCTTATGGCTCTTTTTCTGCCGTCGACTAACACTGTCCGTCCAGGTATTGTCGCAGATGACCCTGAAGCGGAAGTGCACTTTGGCACCGCTCCATATGCTCATGACCTATCTTCTTCCATCTCCTCATTCGCCGAGCCAGGTTTCATGCCGCTTCCCGCCGAAGATCCCTTTGACTTTACTCCCTATATGGATCAGGCACCTCTTACGCTCACCAACCACTCCCCTCTTGAGATGCTCCATCGGTTCTTCGTCAAGCTCGGAGCGAGGTATGTAGTGGTCGTGGATAGCGATTCTGGCCTGTGTAAGTTTCTCTTCCTCCATAAGTTAGAACTATGTGCTGATTCGGATGGTACTATAGATGAGGGCATCATTGAGAAGAAGAGGTGGCTTGCTTTCCTCACCAAGGAATTCGAGCATGCATGAGCTAGTGCCCCAATGTCTCTCTATCTTGGTTAGTTGACTGGACTTGGACGAATCCCACCGCATCCCCATGCTATCACGGACTGACTCTGTATGGCTGCCTTTCACCGTCTGTCCCTACTACCCCCAAAGCGCACACGAACACTTACGCCTTTTCTCTTTTTCTTATATTTATGTCCTTTTCTAGTGCCTGTGTACCTACTCATTGTTGTTTACTATTCACCCTTCAATATGGATGTTTCTTATATGAACTTTCCGCCAGATTGAAATATCCCTTGGCCACCAGTGATTCGCTCAAATCGTGGTAGGAGTAAGAACCATTCTATCTCTAGACATCTGCCTCCCCCAACCTGACGCTTGCACCATCTTACATTCGGCCTCTTGAGAATGACTGCGTTGGCCTCCCAAGCTAAGGAGATGCAGTACCTGTGGTGGCCATTCTCTTCTCCAGGTTACTCTTAACCTTTCCTTTCCATTCATGGTCCAGAATCGCATATCCCTTGACTGTCGTCCAGCCGCCCTGGCCATCCGCCCACCAATCTACTTGGGTTGCCTCCAACCTCGCCTCCGCGACCTTCTCCAACCATCCTCTCATGGGCGCATTATCCTCGGCGGTATGAAAGGTAACCAGGTGCATCTCTCTCTCCTCGAACACGTACTTGAGAAGGGTGTAGAAAATGACCGTGGACAAGCCCTTCCCCGCCGCCTCATTTATGATCGCGATGCCAGCTTCACATGAGCGATGCATGTCATCGATGTTGAAGGCGAGGCTTATCCCAATGAACTTTCCGCCTCCCTGTGGAGAATCATCGAAGACATTGAAGTCGAGGATTTTGGGATCCTTGAGGCGGGTCTCCCTTCGTTCTGCTACTTCTTGAACCGAGATGGATTCTGGCCAGAAGCGCAAAAAGCGCCGCGTTTTAGGATCGGAGCGCAGAACAGCGACTTGCTCATCCTCTGCGCTCGTTGGTGGGGCAAGTCGGATGTGTTCGTCAGGCGACAAGAGGACGATGGTTGAGGCGCTTGTCGAATTGGGTCCTTGAGCTTGACCTGTGCTCTCAGTGGTCATGGTGAGTTAACGTAGCCTTCGATGAATCGATGACGATCATCCCTATTCGACCAAAGGTGTAAGTCCAAATCTGTATCTAAGCGGCGATAGGAATACGATAGCGTCACGTTGTCTCGTACCCCGCCGTTCTGGAAAAGGAAAGACTGAACAGGTTCCCGCGCCAAGCCGCTACGTCGTTCCCCCTAACGTCTGGTGCATTTCGTATGGGTGATCACTACATCTCAGGTATTTCACTACCATCACTTGAAATCTCTAAAATAAATTTGGGAATCGTGAAGATGACCTTCTAAACTTTCCGAATATGTTTTAAATATCTCCAAAATACAAGCCTAAGCAATTTTAATTCTTGTTGCAAAGTACCCACTTCACGCGCGGAATCTGGGCTGCTCGCAGCTACTCACCGCCAAAGTCGGATTTTTAAAACGGAGCGATGCGGATAGACATTATGAAGACCGTCAAATTTATTAGGAGGGCTGGTGTTGCATTTCTCTCACTCTAAAGGCTGGTATAGTGTCATGAAGATTTGGGGGGCATCCGGTGAGATGTAGTGATTTGGCCCGAAATGCACCAGACGTTAGGGGGGAACGACGTAGCGGCTTGGCGCGGGAACCTGTTCAGTCATTCCTTTTCCAGAACGGCGGGGTACGAGACAAGCGTCACGCAGTTCCCGCTAGCGCCGGCCATGAATGCAACATTCACGGGCCTGATGTTGTAACACTAAGACTTGCGACGCCCAACCTCCTCTCCAAGTTACCCTTGACCCTATTTCTCCACTCATGATCTAAGATCGCATAGCCCATTCCTGTCGTCCAACCACCAGCACAGTCCGTCCAACAATCTACTCTTGTTGCCTCCAATCGAGCCTCTGCCACCTTCTCCAGCCACCCTCTCATCGGGGCGTTATCTTGCGTCGTCTCAAGACCAACACGATGCATCTTCCTCTCCTCGAAGATGTAATTGAGCAAGGTGTACAAGACGACCGTGCATAGTCCCCTCCTCGTCTCGTCGGGCGTGATAGCGATGCCAACATCACAACTACGATGGAGGTCATCGAGGATGAAGATGCCAGTGGCCCCGATTAACTTCCCGCCACCCTGAGGAGAATCGTCAAAGACACTGAAATCGATCCTGGAAGGGTCTTTGTCCCTTTTCTCTCGCAGCTCCGCTACCTCCTGCTTGCTAGTGCTCTGGGGTAAGAAGCGAAGATACCGCACTGTGCTAGGATGAGAGCGAAGAGCGGCCACCTGTTCGTCCTCTGCACTTGTGGGGCGAGCAAGGCGGATGCGTTTGTCCGGGGAATAGAGGACCGTTGGCGGGGATTTCGAGGGAGAATACTCCTGGCTTTCGGGAACTTGAGGCTCGGTGGGCATGGTGAGCTATCATGTTCACAAGAACGCAAAGCGTTGGAGAGGCCAACTATTTAAGCAAACGGGTGAAGCATCCAATTGGTGAGTAAGCAGGTGGAGATGAGAATTGCGTTTGCACATGGGTCACCGGTCACCCAATCCATTCAATCAGCCAATAGACTCGGAATGTAGTGATATGACTGCTTGTTCCCCCAGTCATGTGCGCACAGGGTCACGAGTGGGGGCTTCTTGGTCGCCTGTCTTCATAAGCAGTCCAATGGCTGAGATTGCCAGACTGTGAGAGGCGCTGGAAAGTGACATTGAGATTGAGCGAGAATGCGAAGCAATGAAGACCAAGAGACAAGGACTATATACTTTCCCTTAGGGGTTATTCTCGTTATGGACATCTCTCTTCCTTGTTCGGACGCATCTGCTAGCCAGAGATAGACCAAGACGGGTTAGCCCCCCACTTAGTTGTGTTGTTCCTGTAGCCCAAGCTTCCTTTCCAGATTTTCCTTGACCCTCTCTCTCCACTCGTTGTCTAATATCGCATACTCCATTGCCGTTACCCATCCACCATTGCCGTCGGTGAAGCAGTCGACCCTTTTCGCTTCCAACCTAGCTCCTGCCACCTTCTCTAACCATCCTCTCATCGGCGCATTATTTTCCAATGTGTAGAAGTGAACGCGATGAATGCCCTTCGTTTCGAAGACATACTTGAGGAGAGTGTACAACACGGCCGTCGAATATCCCTTCCCCACTGCCTCTGGTGCTAGCACGATTCCAACTTCACATGAGCTATGGAGATCGTCCAGGTTGAATACTCTAGTTCCTCCAATCACATTCCTATCTTCCGGAAGAGTGTCGTCAAAGATAGTGAAATGGATTCTTTTCGGGTCTTTGCTCTGCTTTTCGCGCTGCTCTGCTACCTCTTGAACAGAGGTCGTCTTGGGCATCCAGGGCATGAAGCGATATGTCTGTGGATGGGAGCGCAGAGCGGCAACTTGCTCATCTTCCGCGCTTGTTGGAGTGGCGAGTCGAATACGCTTATCAGGGGAGTGGAGGATGATGGGGGAGGATGCTGCTTGCTGAGCTTCCGTAGCTTGGGAACCTGTCGTAAGCATGGTAGGATACAGGATCTTCTGAGATACTATCGGGGCGGCGACTCTCCTTTTCTATATATCCCCAGCACGACCAACTGCGGAAGTGTAAAGTATCTAGCAGTGATATAGATAAACTTTATGGGAACGTCACCTCTCCCATTCAATCTCTATTCAATCGCCGCGAATAGTTCAACCATAGTCAATCTGCTGTTCCTACAAGTCCGGGAATCTGATGTGCTCGTTGATTGATCGGGGTGGGACTTTCCTGTGAATGACCAGCGAAAATCGTGTTTGTGACCATGTTCACGAAGCCTACAAAGAGTACATTATGTACGATAAGGCCAAGGGTATGAGGGTATGAGGAGCTCTAAATTAGAAAGGAGTAGAATACAGATCCGTTGTTGTTAGCGTTGCAGAATGCCATTAGGGTCATCCGACGTGACGTTCTCGTAAGGAGAAACAAAAGAGGTAGGAGCAGAAAACAAAGGTGTCCGTCGAAAGTCCCGTGGTGTTCGATGAACAGTACTTTGATCGGAGCTGTCCACATCGTTTGACAATACAGTTGTGAACTGAATTGCTGTCGAGACGGCTTGACCCCGCTCAAAGACGCCGTTCTGGGGTAGCCTTTGCATGTTTGTGATGAGGCGGGTTGTCTGTGGGTGAATCAAGTTAACCACGCACTACCTTGTGATTCGTGAAGGGAAGTGACTTACTACAGCAGAAATAGCTACAAGAAGCCATCTGGGAAAGAAGTGGGGTTTGTGAGCCGAATTGCGGGAGGTCAAGCAAGAAGGTTACTCACGGAAATGGTGCAGTTGCAAAGTAGATATCAAAAACGGCGTAAAACGACATTAGACATCCCACCGCTGAGTAGATGCGATGTAAGCCAAGCAAACACGAAGGAAGAATAGAAGCCTTACTGCTTATCGTGCAGAATGCGACCGTGCCATCCCTGAGTACGAGCTTGGCGATGGGAATTGTCTTCCATTGCTCTTTCCGGTATTTGTGAATCGTTAGGACCATGATCACAACCTGAACTACCATATTGCTGAGTCTAGAAGTATTGATTGCATGAGCACTAGAAGGGGGCCAAGGGAAGTTCAACAGAGACGAACCCAAAGTAAACAAACGAGTGCGGTAGTTTTTGAAGTATATAGAGGACAACGAATGTGTCGGGGTCAGGAAGGTGGGCCACAATGCCGATGATCACCAGGATGTTTTCCAGGATAAACATGATGGCGAACATAATGGCCATCCATCTTGGTCGATTCCATAGGGCGTACACTTGTTCGCAGTGATGTTAGGGACACCTGTGGACCCAGGATCTTTGCTCGGCACTCACCTCTCATCATCAACAAAAGTTCCAGAGCATGCATAGAATGCGAAGCAACGAGAACCTCGCTGGCCCACCATATCCTGACCGCTGTGACTCTAAGAGGGTAACCGTAGATAATCAGGCCATCCACTATCCGCCCCGCACTGTACGAACAAGGACCCTCAGCCTTGACTGCAACAAAATGAACGAGAGAAAGAGACTGACAGTGAAGAGAGCAAGATGTAGTATCTGGTAAACAAGAACATCCACTTCAACCAAGAATCATTGCGTTTCCTGTTAGACAAAGGGCAAGCATTCAATGTTGTCAGCTTGGGGGATTTGCGATCAGAAAGAGAGGGGTATGTACTGACGTCCAGATCAACTCGATTTCATCGCTGAACGTGATTGCCCAGTCCCTATCTCGGTGCTCAGTGACCTCGCAAGGAACCGAGGAGTAAGAAACTCACCATAGAAGTGCTGTAAAGGCAGCGACTGACGAGGTGAAGTAGATGCACACCAGTCAGTTTTGGAGGTCCAACCTGAGACTGGGCAAAGAAGCGTACCAGATGCGAGGTGAAGATCTATATGCAAACGATCGAGACGCTCAAGTTCGTCGCTCATCAAACCCGAGCAGGCCGTCGACTCTGTGGCCCTGGGCGACAGGAGTGTCGGCCAAGTGCTTGGGTCGAAGTGTATGGAACCACGCCGGTGGATTACAGTAGGTGGTGGTCGAAGCTAGAAACCAAAGGCTGACAAGCTCACGATGTCACCATGTAGTGGGACTTTCCGCCAAACCTGCCCCGGGCTAGATATAGAAAGGAAGTCGTCGAATGTCAAGAAGTTGGGGCACATGTTTTATTTTATTCCTCTGGCTGGTGAGAATCTATTAAGATGTGCATCACGTTTCAAGCTATCAAAGGGGTAAACTCTCGGACGAATTTGGCACGGCACGAGTTGGCACGAGACAAGCACGAGATCCATTACAATGACGCGCCAAAGTGCCCCTGACAAGTAAGGAACACGTGTGCGCTTGCATGTCGCCCTCGTTGGCGTTCAGGGACCTCAACGTTTAGCAAAAAGGATTCAACTGGGTAAAGCTGGGCCTCCGCGGTTTCCACAGCCCAACAAGGCAATTTACGTATAAATTGCAGGCGAACTTCAGGGTCCACTTGACCGCTTAAACCCTTAAGTCTGCTCGCCTCGCGTGTGCGTACGACATTGGCGTAGCCAACGCGATGAAAGTTGAATGAAAGTACTATGTCTCTATGTCTCAAGACTTAGAAGCCTGTATCAGGTGGACGAATGAGTTCTGGCTGATGAAAAGAAATCATAGACTCGGAAAGCGCGGCACATTCTGCGGTTGTGTCGGTTGACAGGTTCCCGCGACGCATTGCCGCCGATGGCTGCAGTGACGGCAGCTTTGGGATGAGCATCATATCGGTCTAAGTAGGCGAGTGTTATCGTCCTCATGCTGGGGAGCACCGTGAGTTTGCCGTGAGTTGCCCAGGATGTTCATCTCTGGATGGTTGCTGGGGCGTCGTTCGAGAAGCAGGCCCGATTGAACCGTTCACCAGAGGTCGTCGGCGGATCAGGCCTAGGGTTTGATACCAAGGCATGCACGAGAGCAGCCAAAGTGGGCCAGCGCTACCTACCTCGTACACCAGAAGGCATACCAAGGTTGCTGAGCCTCCAATCCACAAGTTTGGGGTCAGGTCTGCTGCACGAGTCAGATTGAACCAAGTCTGAACACCGACGATCCCGTTGACGATGGCATCGCCCTTCTTAAGTGGCAATAGGCTTTGCCAACTGGATGCTCGATAGACGGCTTTAACACAATCCAATTTTGTCCAATCGCTATCACCACGGCACGGATATCAAGAGGACAAACATCTGAGCCCCACCTCAGTAGTACGCACCCATATCTTTTCAATTTTGGGTGTTGAGGGGGAGAGGTGACGTGTTCATCATCTTGAATATGGCAGCGTCGATCTACATATTCAGTCTCTATCAATTGAGCCCGGAATTCTTTGACTTCCTCCAGTGGCGGTCGTGGTCGGCGGCGGCGGAGCAGTAGCAGCAGCGTTCCGTCTCGCTTGCGCACGCATCAACATCCGCATCCCAGCTGGCAGTGGGAGCCCTGCTGTGATAGGCAGAGGCAGCGAAAACGATCCCTCTGACTGGGATCGTGGGTTCACCGCCGGTGGTGGGTTGCGCAAACGTGCTATGACGGCGCTGAAGCGCAAGTCGAGGATTTCTGGAGGGACGTTGGTAGTGGGTGGCGTTGTAGGTCTTTGGAGGCTTTTGCGGAGTTGAGATGAGGGTTCGGGAGAAGTCGAGCGTGACGTGATTGGCGTAGGGAGAGATGAAGGGAGTGGTAGGTCTGTCGACGATGGATCTGGCTCGAGAAGCGTGTCTGGGCTATCCGAATTGGCGGCCGACAGCGCTGTTTCGTAGGACAATGTAATGAGGATCCATTGCAGGAGTATTGTGGTGATGTCGTGTACGACGAGCTGCAGTTTCGAGGGTATATACGCTGCGAAATGAGCATAAGGATGTCAATCAAGTTGGGCCTCGAGCAACGACACAACGTACCCATTCCGACAAAGTCGAGGATGACAGCTCGTCCCTCCGATGCCCCATATATCGAATGCGTCCACAGGAGCGGGAGGTTGGTGAGGAATATGATTGTGTAGAAGAATCGCAACGAGTGGGTAAGGTCGACATCTTTGGGCCTTCCGCAATGGAATTGGGAGATGAGTCGCAAGATGAGCTCCCAGACCGAAGGCGACAGGAAGAAGGCGACGACATGGAGTTGGTAGAGCAAGGCATCGAGCTAGAGTCCCATCTGTCAGGAACTGATTCCGGTACCCCGCATTGTGCCAAATAATACTGACCGAGAAGACCAAGTGCTGTCGTTGAGCATAAAAGCGCTTGGGCATGTCATCTAACCGACTAGACCTCAAGTCGTTAGCTATACCGAAGCTTTGATTACGGTTCGGTAGAGAAATGAAATGGAAACGCCGCAGTGGCCGTCGAGGTACAAGATTGAAGTCAGTGACGCTTGGCTTGATTGGCAGTGATCTGCTTTGTAACATTGTCGGACGACCTGTGCCTCAGTCTCAAGAATTTCAAGAAAATAATGTATTATTGGCAACAATGGTGCGATGAGGATATTGAAAGAGCTACACTAAAAGTAAGAATGTCCCATGGTGACTGACATAGTCCAACGCAGGAAACGATGCTTTCAATGACGAGGGGGGTGGCGTATATTCCGGAAGTGGCTCAACGGGAACAATGTCTGGGGGGCTAATAAGCTTGTGCTCACTCCGTCGGCGATTCCTTTCCTCGTCTGATACTTGGGGCTCATGACTGGCGGCGGATGAGCTCCCCGCACGCTGTAAACGTGTCTTTTCTTCTTCTGAGATGTCTGTGTGTGTCCACGATCCTCCACCGTAGCCCACTTCGACAGGAACAGCAGGCGCGTTAGGATCGATTGCAACACTGCGTTGGCGTGCAAGGTCAGAAGCATTTCTTGAATGCCCCAAGCCATTTGCTTCGACGTATGGGTTAAACTCCTGGTCCTGTGATCCTCTTTCAAGATCACTTCTTGAAACTGGAGTATAGGCGTGGCTCCTTTTCTGCAGTCTGAACGCAGAATCGACATTCTCTCTGAATTCTTTGTTCGAGCGCTTCTCCTGCTTGACGAGATTGAGATGGCGGGTAACGATGATAGCACCGTCTGCGATAACCATCAGCCTTTGTATGCCATGGAAGATGATTACACTCACAAAGCTCGATAAAGAGGACAAGGGCTGCAATCGCGATATAGATCTTGGTGGTAATCCGTAACAACCCACGACACTGGTCTTGTGCTCCAGGATCGGTCACGGTGCTCTCGCACGCGAGTTCGGTGATATTCTTTGGAAGGAGATGATCGAATACAGCAGGTATGCAGCTGCAGCCACGTTGCAGAGGAAGTGGCCATAGAGGATGTAGGCGTATGTCTGAATGAATGATTGTTTGCGGACGACTGTCCCAACGAAGCTGAAGCGAACCCATCAGACGCTATTCTGGGACGAAGAGACTGCAAAGCAGACGCACCCTAATATAGACGCGGCGAAGAGGATGGTCTCCATGAGCGCAGTCACAATAAACGCTATGCGTTCGCCTTTTGAGAGGTACGTATTTGCTGCAAAATACATGCATGAGTCTCAACGATCCAGCCCTCATGAGGAGAAGGACAAACCTGAGACTTCAAACCATAGTCCAATGGAAAGTATTCCTGCCACGAGCATGCCCAGGATGGACATCGATATCACACCAAGCCGCACTGGAAGACAACAGCAGAAGGTCTTGCCGCCGCATATCAGGTCCCTGTAGCTAAATGGCATCCTCGACCAGTTTCGTCGTCGAACGAATCGAAAGAAGGCAGTTGGGTGGGGAGCGGTAGCGACGATGGTGGTGGTTGAAAGCAAAGTTATAAACACCCAAAACAATTGATCTTCATCCCTGCCCGTTGAGAAGCTTTTCATGACATGCGGTGTAGGCGCGTGTATCCCCGCTGCGGTTTTGAAACCACAGCCTTCGAGGCATCCTGTGCCCGACAAGATCGATAAGAGACTGGCTATTGGCTTTAGTCTTGTCACAAGAGGGATGTCATATCCAGGTGTGGACGCAAGGGTGAGATGCCTACAAGGCTCATTCTGAGTGTTTGGACCAACAACGGGTTGCCATTTGCTCAGAACAAAAGAAGAATGTCAACAGTCCATGCTGGTTCTCACGATAAATTAGCCCCTATCTCCCAAGCACCTGTCGCAAAGGAGGCCGAAAACTCAAGAAACGTCAGAGTGTAGTAATATATATATTCATGCAATATAGCAGTGGAGGCCATGCGTAGGTAGGGTACCAAAAGTCGAAGGAAAGCAAGAAGCATAACGTTCAAAGCGATCATGCCAATGAGATGATCCAGTCGGTCAAGAAAGAAAAGTCAAGAAACCCATGCTATGCCCTAGATCTCTCCGTCTTCAATCTGCCCGACCGTTTAGTCTCTGGTTCCTTCTTCGCGCTCTCCTTCCTTGAACTCGATGGGATGTCCTTCTTTGGACTCTTCGCATCCGGCACAGCATCCTCCATCGCCTCCTGCTTATCAGCCTCCTTCCCCTTTCCTTCCTCCTTATCTTCCAACTTCCTCCGCAGCACTCTCATCAACGATGTCTTGACTTCCTTCTCGGCCTTGCTCTCTCCCTTGGCTTCTCCGTCACCATCAACGTCTCCCGCAACAGCCTCATCCAATGCTAGCTTGGTTACTCCCAGCTTCAGCATGTCCTCTTCAATGGTCCCTCGAGAAATAAGTTTGACGACGTCAACGTCGCGCTTCTGGCCAATACGATACGCACGATCTTGTGCTTGCTTGTCGTTGTGAGGGTTGAAGTCTTGGTCGAACATGATGACGACTGAGGCAGCGGTCAAATTGATTCCCATGCCTGTGAAACACATGAGAATGAGCTGAACGAACACAGAGACAAAGGCGAATTCTCACCTCCAGCCTTTGTGGAGAGGAGGAAGATAGGAATACTCTCATCCTCTGTGAATTCGTCCACCAGCGTCTGTCGGACATCGACAGGTGTACTCCCAGTCAGTAACGAGAATTTGATCTTGTGATTCCTCAAGACGACTTGTAGGATATCCAGGATTTGAGTGAACTGATTGATAATGAGCAAGCTGGGGCGCCGAAGAAAGACTGTGACATACCTGAGAGAAGATGAGGATCTTTCGGTCCTCTTTCCGATACTGAGCAATCAACGTGAGCAAGGTCTTGACCTTTCCAGCATTCAGATATGCCTCGTCGTCCTTCGAGAACCTCCTCAAGCACTGCACCGTTCGATCAGTTTCTCAATTCTCGACATCGGTAGACGCTTAAACTTACCTTGTAGGTAGCACAGAACAACTGTAGCTCTGCGTCCGTCATGACCGTCATGTCCTCCTTGACATATTCGAACACTGCACCCCTCTTCTTGAAGTCAGGTTCCTTCAACAACTGCTTCGTCATGCCGTTGAGATCGCTATCCGTATACAGCGTCCGGAAAAGCATGGGATGGCTAGCAGCTTTCCGAAGGTCCATGAGAACGTTGGAGGAGTTTTCAACATATTGCTTGTCCTTTGGGCGAACCTTTTTCTTGGAAGCAGCAGGGGCCGGTTTCGTTGTGACTGGCGTTGACGTTCCAGTAGCTGGTTCTGAGCCCAGTTCTGCGTCCATAATGGTCTTGCGAGAACGTTCCAAGGCGTCGTTGTAGATCGACCTCTGAAGGTCAGTCAACTCGCACCACTCAATGCGCTCCGACTTGTTTGGTAGATCCTTCAACACCTGAGCCTTCTTCCGTCGCAGCACGAATGGGGTCATCATCTTCTTCGCACGAGAGATACGTTCTTGAGAGAGCAGGGAGACGTTAGCATCTCCCTTGGCCTTGAAGATCTCTTGGAGATCGCTGAACTGTCCGTGGAACTGATCGGGAAGGATGAAGTTCATAAGAGAGACGAGCTCTTGCAAGTTGTTTTGCAAGGGTGTGCCAGTCAAGAGTAGCTTCCACTTGGCATTATAGGTGACCAGATATTGATAGCGAGAGGATTGGAAGTTCTTCAAGACATGTCCTTCATCAAAAACGGCGCACTGGTTGGGAGTTCAGTCGGCGAAGAGTGGGCCAAGGGGAGCGTACTCACATTCCATTCAACCTTCTTGAAGAATTTACGATCGAGCGAGTCGTTGACCGCGAGTTGATATGTCGTGATGAGGACCTCCCATCCACCCGACTTGACATCACAAGAACTCTCCAAGAGCGTTGCGCGGAGGAGTGGTCGGTCATTCTTGCCTCCATAGTACGTTTGCACTTTGATATCAGGAGCAAACCGTGCGAACTCTCGACACCAATTCTCCAAAGTGGACGATCTGGTTAATGATCAGCACCCAACGTATATGGGTCACAGGGGCCACATACGGTACGACGACGAGATGAGGGCCAATATTCCCTCGCTCCTTCAGATGAGCCAAGAAACTGATGACTTGAATGGTCTTGCCGAGACCTAAAACACCGTCAACACGTGGCGCAGCCACAGATAAGAGAAGTACGAACCCATCTCGTCAGCCAAGATACAGCTATACTTGCGCGAATACAACAGATTCAACCAGTTCACACCAAGGAGTTGGTAATCCTTGAGCTTCACACCATCTGGCAACATCGCAGGCTGCTTGGTCAAGAAATTCTTTGGCTTCTTGTCCAAAACGTGATCCAGGGTATGCAAGGCAAGTGCACCGTCCTCCACTTCGCCTTCAGGCAGGGCCGACGACGACGACGACGAAGCTTTGTTGTCGGGTACCGTCCACGCGGCAATGGCAGAACGGAGAGTGGCGCCAATTTGCTCGCACTCTTCAAGGATAGAGTCAACAGACCCGTACCCTTTGAAGATTTTGACGACGTCGTCGAAAACCTTGGGTGAGATGCCTCCCGCTGCCTTTTTCTTGGTGCAAACCTTTTCTGTGAAATCGTCTTGAGAATCGAAGGGACGCTTTGAGATGATGCTCTCGGCCTGGTCCGCCGTGCAGCCTTGAAAAGGTGAACCGTCAGCTTGCGTTTTGGAAACAAGAGGACGGGTACACACCTGTCAGTTCCTGGATGGCAGCAGAGTTACGGGTATTGAAGTATTGGAGGGTACGTCCCTCAAACGTCATCTCCGACCTGGACTTCTTCACTTCTCTGGGTCCCTCGTCAGACTCCTCATCAGAGCTCTCCACGAGTTTGTTTCGTCTCTTCGGTGCCCGTACAGGAATAAACGGAGTCTCCGGGGATTGAGGGGTAGCGACAGCCGCAGGTGCAACTTTTGACACCTGGGGAGTCGCCGTCGCAGTATCCAGCACGGGACGGTTCGCATAGATCATCGACTTCTTTCCCTTCTCCTTTACAGCAGCACGTTGTTGCTTGTTGATCTCGTCCACCTCTTCCACCCTACCCACTATCTCCTTCTTAACCACCGCCACCCCAGTGCTCACTGGCCTCGGCTTCGGCGGTGACCAGGCCGGGTTTGAGACCAAAGCATCAGCCTTGACCTTATCGCCCCCTGCAATACTCCAAGCAGCTTTACACCGTTCATCAGAGTCCATAGGATGTGTCAACTTGAAAAATTGATAACCAGCATCATTGGAGGGCGTCGAGGTGACTGAAGGTGCTGGAGGTGTAGGACGTTCCCTAACGAGCCTCGACTTGGACGGTCCCCCGCGAGCAGCCGTAATATCAGGCAGAATATCGTCCTCTGAAATCGACGAGTCCAGGGACACTTTTGAGGCAACGTGACGCGTGCCAGCGCGTACCACCTCTGGCGACGAAGGGATCTCGATGACGTCCTGCTGAGATTCCACGGATGGCCCTCGCAGCCTTTTCGAAGGAGGTGGTTGATGTCCATAATTGCTGCTATTGTTGCTATCCGACCCGTTCCATGGTCTCTTTGCCGATCCCAAGGACGTTGTCGAGGATGGGATGGAGGCAAGGCTCGAAGTGAACGAAGTGGAAGCGGCTAAAGGGTCCGCTGAGCCAAAGCGAGACACCCCCGCCCACGCTGGGGCATATGGTCCTGACTGGCCTGGGATAGCTGGCACGGCTGACGAGTATTGTACACCGTTTGGACCGTCTCTTGTAAAGTCTGGGGGCTCAGGGCTTGAGTTGGGCACGAGGACTCTGCCCATGTTCGGCCCGGGAGCGGCTGGTGTGAAGTATCGAGAGTTGACGGTCGCATCTCGAGATTGTGTTGGCGGCACTGGATAGCGACCCTGACGTTGGTCGACGGGGTTTGGCGTCGACGACGATGAAGATGAAGAGGCGTTGACTTTGGCTCGTTGCTTGTTGAAGCGGAGTTGCTCGAGGATTTGACCCTGGGGGATGACCAAGATGGTCAGCACGTCGTCGACCCATTTTCACCCAGCCAATTTGAAAGCATTTTCTCTCACCTTTGCCTGCTGCGATGCCGGCGTGTTCGACATCGAATTCAATACTCAGAGCAGGGAATAAAAAGAGAAAAATCAAGAAAGGGGATAAATGTCGGCGAGCAGGTCTGTGCTCGCTGTGGGCGATGGTGGTGCAGTGCAACGGAGCTTGGCCACGCTGGCCTTGCGTGCTTCTTACGTCGGAGAGTCAAATCAATGTGGCACTAAGAATACATTAATGCAGGCCGGCGACCACAATACTCAAGCACAAAGGTATAAGCTCTCAACACTACATAGCTGGCGAGGGAATATAACACATAGCTTCAAGAGAGTCTTATTCAAACAGAACGTGGAGTGTGAGGTCATGTACGGTGTCTTCACGATAGATGGCATATACCTCACACCAGATAATTCAGAAAATAATTGTTATAGCAAACGACGAGGGTTCAAGCAGCTAATGAAAAGAGAAGGCAAGACATAGTTACCTGTGAATAGAGCTCTCAGACGATGGTGGATAGCAAACCTTGGTAGATCGGTGAGAGAGCGATAAAGGATGGATACTTCAAATGAAAATTTTATTCCACAATCCAGGTTACATGGAACCACAAATCTTGTACGAAAGCGAGGGCCCGGGGCATTCGCGATAATAGAGGCAGCGGAACATAGAAAAGATGGATGAACGCCCGCAATCTGGGAGCAAGATTCAATGGGGCCACCAGTGAGAGAAGGCAAAACCATAAACTGAAAAAATTAGAATGTGACAACGAACCGTACGGGTCTGTGAAGATACGTGTATCGCTGGGACCAGAAGGCGTTGTGGTCCTGTGTCGGACCATCCAAGGGCACGCCCAGCGCTGGGGTCGGGCAGTGAAGACGATCCAGCAATGCCAGTGCGGAGGACAGAAGGTTGCAGAAGGTGGAGACGAAAGCGTACGGCTGAGAACAAAGACGAGGTAGCACTCCTCCTCGTACCCATCCGACCCTGGCCCAAAAGGTTCGCCCCGAAAGAA
Organism: Coprinopsis sp. MPI-PUGE-AT-0042; assembly: GCA_020736565.1. Lineage (NCBI taxonomy): Eukaryota > Fungi > Basidiomycota > Agaricomycetes > Agaricales > Psathyrellaceae > Coprinopsis > Coprinopsis sp. MPI-PUGE-AT-0042. Next base: position 208,917 of record JAHBOF010000131.1, read on the forward strand.
AGAAATTTTCAACCTGGCGAAACGGGAAAAATCGGAGATTTCCCCGACAGTTCCCCAGACGAAAGCGACTCAGAGCGTGCATGCTGGCGATGGAAGGTCCGCAATAGGAGTCGAGAAAGAGATAGACAAAAGCAAGCAGAAGAAAGTCGATCCATTTTCAGGGCATCCGAAGGAGCTGGCCAGGAGGCTTGCCCCAGGCGGGCGCTCTAGGCGTATCCAGGGAGAAGAGATGGTAGTGGTTAAGAGTCAAGAGGTGGTTTCAAAGCCCGACACAGGGCTCCGAGACAAAGCTTTTGTTGACCTCTGTTGTTGTTATGAGGCTGTGTTTCTGAGTTTGGCTTCATCAACCGGCAAGAGGGGCTAATCAACTGACGGTCAGCGCCGCCTTTCACATCATAAAGCTTACCAGGACCTGAGCGCAGTGTTAACTGCGCACTTCAACAGCTCTCTGCGTTTCTCTCTTCATCCCCAACCACCACCATGGAGTTTGGGTTTTTCGATCTGCTGTTTCTGCTCATAACGCTCGCGGTGATCCTCATCATCGTCGTACCATTCACTGGTGTCCTCGTACGGTTCCGCGCCAATTACAACCCAAAGGGGCTTCAGCTCGACGCGGAAGGCGCAGCCGTACCGCACACTGGCCCTGTTGTCAAGTCGTACTTTGGCATGTTCCAGAGAGTGTATCAGCTCGAGGTACGAAGCATAGCACGACGATAGATTGGTATCGGCGCCTAACCTCGAATCTAGGGAGTACCTGGACTATACAAGGGTCTCGGTGAGCTGTATGTTTTCTTTCTAGCAAGCCTAGAGTCGCTGACGATCCATCCAGTGCCAACTGCGATCACTACGCTGTCCCTTACCCTATTCGTGCTCCTCTTCGTGAGCGAAGAGAAGCCTCGCCGCCATTCCAAGTACCGGGCGCCTGATTCAGGCATCTTCGTCAGTCTGCCTTATTATATTTCCCAGAACTTACTCTGATAGTTCTCAAGGGAACCCTCTTCTACAGCATCCTCACGCTGGTCGTCACCCTCCCCACGACGATCATCACCTACAGGTTCGTTCTCATGCATCTCCCATCCTATGCCCGCACCTGACATCTTTCTCAGAGCGATCACAACCCCCGTCAAACTAAGCTACTCCAATGTCATGCAATCTATGCGCGTCCTCCTTACCCCCACAGAGCGCCGCAAACCTTGGATGCTCTACCTCACTCCAGGCCTCATGGCTTCCGAAGTCGCCCACATCCTTGTCGTCGTTCTCCTCCTCAGCCCTATCCGCCGATGGCTCCTCCCCGAGTTCTCGAAGCCAGATATCATCCCCGATGACGTCTCTTTCTTCTCTATTGCGATGTATTCCATTGCAGCTGTTGTGTGCACTGGGATCATGACTCCCCTGGAAGTGATCTCCACGCGACTTGCGATCCAGAGGAATCATGCGTCTGCTGAGCTCAACTCTGTCAATCAAGAAGTCGACGGTGATGCCGAGGGCACTGAGGACTATGGCGCTGATGAGGAAGTCATTGGGTACGTATTTCTACCTTCACACCTGTGCTCCTTGCTGACTTGTGCTCTATAGCCTCCGAGAAGAATCAGACCCATATGCTGGTTTGGTGGACACTGCTAAGCGTATTGTGCACGAAGAGGGTATCATGACCCTTTACAGGGCCTGGTGGATCACATTCTTCGGGATCTGGAGCAATGCTTTTGTATAAAAGGTGTCTCGTACCCTGGCAATCCTCTTCGATCAAGCCTGTCGCCTTACCCAGGGCAAAGTTCATATAAAGCTATATCTTAACCTTCCACATATCCAGTACTGAAGCATCCATCCCACCGCCCTTCGCATTGACGCTGTGTTCGTAATAGGTCGGTGAGAGATCTTTAGCCTAGGGGGTGCGGAAAGGTTTTACCAACGAAGGCCAGCCCAAAAATAGCCCAGATACATCTCAAAGAAAAGAAAAGAACTCTTTCATTTGGTGTGCCCTCTTGCAGCTCTTACTTGCGCCGCAGAGTGTTAAGGTGGCTAGTGGCCTAATAAGGCCTTTCACCCCAAGACGGCGGGAGATAAGCATCTTGGTAAGTCGCGTAACCTCCAATTCCTGCCCAAGAGAACGCCTCGGGGGTAACAACGACACCATTGAGACTACGCTCACGAATGGGCTTAGCCGTATTTTGAAGGAACTAACCTGGCGGGCGATCTGTGCAGATTAGAGAAACAGATAGAAGAGGGGACGCAGTTGGCCGAAGCCCCTGACCCTGCCGCTTAGTCGTGAGAACGCTCTTACCGATCCGCGACGTTAGGCGCCCGTCAGGAGCCCGCAGTTCCATAGCAATATCGTTAATTCTTTGCTTCCGGACGCAATCGGCAGCTCAGGTTTGCGGCACGTTTGCAAAGCTTATTGTTTGCGCTCAGACCCTCCCTATACATCATGGGCATAGCACGGCTTCATTGGCAAAATATGGGAAGCTACGGCAGCCTGTGTCAGTAGTGAAGCACATTTGACTGATTGACAGTTCATCGCTGCTCAGCCTTCATTATTGCACCTGACTTGCCGACACCATACAACCATATCCGAAGCTTAATATGGCTGTCATGTGCACTGTCCCAGCTCACGGCAGGAACCTCAATCGGCCGATCCTTCTCACAGACTCACAGAGAATCGTTCTGAGGGTGGGGTACCATCGTACAAAGCAGATAGCTGCCGTGTCGGAGACGCGTACATGCTCCTTAATCACAAGGCCTTCCTGTCTATCCCCTGATACCTACCAAGCACCCGCTGAAACTGGATCCGATCCTTTGTGGGGATGTATAAAGGTATACCGTGCCTATGGTCTCCTTGAATATAGAGCGCCTGAAGACCATGAAGCCACTCTCCTTTCTTGCTGCCTTTCTCGCTCTTTCAACCACAGCCTTCTCCCAGCTTCTCGTTCAGACAGAACAGGGACCAGTGGTCGGTACCGCCGATGGGCCCAACACCCGTCGATGGCTCGGTATACCCTACGCCGTCGCCAATCGTTGGGAGGCACCTCAAGCCCCTCCCCGGCGCTCCTCTGTCCTGGCAGCTACCAAGTTTGGTGATAGCTGCTATCAGAGCTTGACCCCATCCACATTGGAATTTTTGAACCTTGTCGGTGGTGCCGGTATCAACGTCACCGAGTCCGAGAACTGCTTGAGCGTCAATATCTGGGCTCCTGGAATCAGCAGGAAACAGGGCACGGCTGTCTTGGTCTGGGTTTATGGTGGAGCATTCAACTATGGGACTGTACGTCTTCCTCTTCTCTCCTTCGGTTTCATCGACAACTGACTATGCGAGCTCAGAGTAACATTGACTCTTACCATGGCGCCACAATCGTCAAAGAACACGACGACATCACGGTCGTGACCTTCAACTACCGGACGAACATTTTCTCTCATCCGTCGGCACCTCAACTCTTGGCGAAAGGAGGCGGCCAAAACTTTGCCCTCCTCGACGTGTTTGCAGCAATCGACTGGGTTTATGCGAACATCGCTAATTTTGGTGGAGACCCCGACCGTATCACGATCTTCGGGCAGAGCGCTGGTGGCGTGGCCGTCGATGCGTATTCGTTCGCCAATCCGGACAGTAAGAAGGTAAAGGGACTAATTGAGATGTCTGGAGCGTGCGTGTTTGGTTACCCTTCCGGATGGAAGTCACTGATATCAGGCCATAGGATTTCAGGCAGGCCTGGAACATTTGTCACGCCTCCATCCTCTCCAGCGTGGACGACTGTCGCTGAGGCTTTAGGATGCGGTGGCGAAGCCTCTACTCAGCAGTTCGACTGCATGAAGGCCGTTTCTGGGCGTACACTCCAAGATGCAGTTATCACTACTGGATCGACCTTCAGCATTGTCGTAGACAGTAAGGCCTCATTCCATACTCCTGCGACTTGCACTCATTCCGTGTAGATGTGACCGTTCACTACGACACCATTACTCGCGCTGCCGAGGGCAAGTTCCTGAAGGTCCCTCTCATGATCGGCTCAACAGCTGAAGAGGCTGACATTTACACCTACCCAACTCATTTGAAGAACTACGGTGGTGTCGTACCCGGACTTTTCCAAATGCAAGCCGATGCTGCTACATTGGTGCGCCACATCATAGCGCCGCTAAAGCATGAATTTACTTACTAGGCTTCAGCTTGGATTCAGCTGCCCTGTTGGTGTCGCCACTCAATACCGTGTCCGTGCTGGCGTTCCAACCTGGCGGTATCTCTACCAGGGTTAGTCTCTATCATCGCAACAACTTGGGGTACGGTGATAACCATTCGTCTTACAGGCGTATTCCCAAACATATCCATTGATCAATACTTGCGTGCGTTCCACGCCGCTGACATTCAAATGGTGTTCGGCACCTACTATAACTCCAAAATCCCTCCGACGCTCGACCAGATCGCCCTCTCCAACCACATGCAAAGAGCCTGGGTCGACTTTGCCAGGAACCCATCGGGTGGGCTTGTCTCCAGCGAGGTGGCTTGGCCGAAATATGATGGTGTGGGTAAAAATTTGGTGCTTTTGGGAAACAGGGCAAATGCGGGAGGAGCAAGTTTTACGAACGGAACACTGGTAGATATGCCATGTACAAGTCAGAGGCAGACCCAGTTGGCAGGGATTTCGGCGCAGCTCGGGCAGTTGCTTGCGTAGATTGATAGTTCGAGGGTACCTTTGGAGCATAGTGATGCATAGCATTCATTTCTGTCCACGAGTAATGAGTATGTTTCTAGTTTGTTCCAAGGTCCACGGCGGGGACGTCTTCTACATATAAGAAATGCCACTCCCACTCATCACTTTTTGAGGTGGCATATAGGGTGTCCAGCTTGTTCTCAAGAAGCTCCAAGTCCAAGTGCAAATACCCTTCAAAGAAGCATAGGCAAACATTCTGAGCTCGGGAATCCCTGTTCATGGCCGAAAACGAACGCGTAGCACCTCTTAGGTTTCCTTAGTACCGTCCAGGTACGTTGTATTTCGATTTCCATCACTGCTGTTGCATGCACTTGGATGACGCCTCTTGAAGTGATCTCTTCGTGACTTGGCAATACAGAATGCTTCCGCGGAGCTCAGCGCTCAACTCCTTCAACCAAGAGGCTAATGGTGATCGATGCCGAAGTCACTGAGGACTATGGCACTGACCAGGAAGGCATTGGGGTACATATTTCTACTCTTACGCCTTTGGTTTTTGGTCACTTTGCGCTGCATAGTCCCAGACAAGAATCAGACGCATGTATTGGTTTGGTTGACAATGCGAAACGGATTATCTATGAAGAAGACACTTTAATGTGCCTGGTGGATCGCATTCTTCGGGATCTGGAGAAATGATTTTGTGTAAAGGTACTACAGATCGTATACTCGAGTACTCTGGTTTCATCAAGCTTTGTCGTCTCGTCGCACTTTAGAAACATAAGCATCTACAGTGTCATTGCTCCTGCGAGGGTCAACAAGCCACCCCTCGCACTCCTCCTCCTCTTCTCACTCTCTTATGCAGTACTTTCATCGTGCATCTTGTCTTCTGAAAGCACGGCGGGCAAGGAATATGCGTGGGACGACTCACTATCGCCGGCGCTCTGCGCCCTTTAACACCAATTCAGAATATAGCCTATGCATGCTACGTTGTCAGCGATTTGAGGGACTGTCAAGTCTCCGAGCATCAGGAGCCCATGAGCACTCTCGGGTTATTTAGTCGGACTGGTCCCTCCTTGAAATATTGGCGCAAGCTAAGCAGGCTCAGCGCTCATCGCCATGCCATTGCACTCAAGGGGCTCACAATGCAGACCCGTAACCATTCCCTCGCACTCGAAGTACCTCGTCAGTTCGTCTCACAATCTTCGCCAAGGGACCAGTCACAGGTCTACTCACAATGGCCAATACCAATTGCAGGTCTAACATCAAGTCCGTAAAGTCCCATAAGTCCAGTTAAGGTCCCAATTTAAATTGCAGTCCTAAAATGGAACGACCGCCACCACGAGGACTTTTCGAGCTCCAAGACAACTCAGCAATCTCTACAGTATAAAGCCCCAAGTAACATCTATCCAACCCGACCAAGATCACGGAAATCCGCCAAGGGGAAGTGAATAAACGGAAGGGAGATTTGAGGAGGCGGTCATAATTTTCCCACGTGCATTGTTTCTGCCCGCCACTATACATAAAGGTGGAGGACCGGTCTATTAATAGCAATATTTCCCGTTTCTCCTGCTGCTCCAGGAACAGGTCGGATTCCGTGATATTCTTTCAACTATACGTGCCCCTTTTATTTTACAACTCGACTTATCTATACCATTAGCAAGTATTCCCTTCCTGCTCGATACTAATCCTGGCCTCCACCCTACAGGAACCTGATACATTGCCGCGGGCCACAACAGCTCTACGTGACAAGCTAGCCCCTGCAACCAAACTCTGAAGGCTAAACTACCACCTGCTCTCCTGCCGAATGGACCGAAACGCCTTACAACCCCATAACATGGCCAACGATCCTACCGCTGCCCACACAAGCCCCACAAGGATGTCCCAACCGCTCATCGCCGTCTTCTGCTGCACGGATGTTTGCCCAGGAAACTCCCTTGCAGATCTTTTCGTGTCCTCTCCAGAACGATCCGCACCCCAACCGCGACCAAGAGACAGTGCCTCGGAAGACCGACCCGTTCGAGACGGCATGCCAGTGGAAAACGGTGAAAGAAGCGCAGACTGAGACTCCAAGGCAGAAGCAAGGTGGACGGCGTCGCCGGACGCGGCCCTTTTATAGACAGTATTTCGCTAAATTTCAGCTTTTGATATTTGATTACAGCCATTTGCAAGCCATTTGCAGAAGGTTTGAAAATCTGGGTGTGCAAAAACAAGTCACGTACCCACCAAAGCTCCAGCCAAACAACCCCGATAAGGAAGCCGGCCCATTAGGCGCCCGTGGTTCTTGAAGAGTCCTGAGCCCCTGACGGCAGAAATCAGCATATAGTGCCACTTGGGGAAACTGGAGAGTGTATATACACTTAAGGAAGTGTGAAAAATAAGCAGGGAGCTTCGATAGCCGAGCAAGGTAGTCTTTCTCTGATAATAGCCCCCCATTTCCGCTGGGCATAATTCAAGGTTCCTGGGTAAGGTGTGGGGCAGATTCAGCTCTCTGAAGTACTTGAATCCCGTTATATATTTGTATTAGAGCTAATTCATAAGCTATAATAACGGACTTGCTCCTAGTAGGGGAAGGGATGAGGACTTGGCCCAGCGACGGGGGCATTAGTGGGTGTGTTTGGCTGGAGCCTTGGCCGCACGTCTGGTACCCCTGCTAGGCGAAAGCTATTTGCCGACTTGTACCGCGACATCGGTGGTTTTGATTTTTCTCCTAAGAACGGATAGGCTATCTTCTCAGGCATGATCAATCTGTATCGTGCTCGACTCGCGTAGTTGTAGACTTACCTTGACATGTTTGATTGGGCGCCTGTTTCACTTACCTTGTAACATGTCAGCTCGTCTATAAGACTATACCTCATTGCGTTCACATGTCTCCCATATCTACCGCAATTTTATGTCGTCATTGGCCTTAGCTGTTTCAAGGTTTCGTGGTGATGTCACTAAAAGTCTGCAGCTCGTAGACCTTCGACTTTTTGCACCATCATGACACCCGATTCTAAGCTCTTCCCGGCTGCATTTACCATCAGATTATATTGACACACTCTTTCTTTGTTCAATGATATACCCAATTAAAGCTGAATGTGAGCTCGTCCTTTCTTAGGAGACTAGCACTCGAGGGTAACCTGGAATGGCGAGACTTTGATTCGGCGTACGGGGCCTTGCCCTAGTTTTGTTTGCGGAAGCGTAATTTTATTGGGTACTGCTACCTCTCTACTATCTGTATACACCTTATCAGAGCCATTTACAGCATTCAACCATGGGTTGTAAACCTTCCAATCGAGGGTACAATGGCACCATCAGCCATCCAGCAGGCGATAGGGGTTCGGTGATGTGAGCGGGGGTCGAGGTTGTTCGCGCGCGAAAAATCAAAATGAACCGTAGCGGCGTAGACGTCTCGTCCACCGTACATGGAGTTAAAGGATATCTATCGATGAGAGCGCATAAAGCATTTGACAATGGTGCATAGAGGGTACCTCTTATGGCATAGGTGCCTCATGCTGATTCGTGCCTCCCGACACACTGCCCACTAATGCTGGACTGCATCCGGGCATATACCACCAAGGACCAGAAGGACATGGTGGACGATCCAACCGGTCTCGCATCATCACCTGAAGCTTCACCCCTTCCTCATGTTTTTCATTTGCGATCGAACGAAACGGGGAGTTACTGTACCCTTCAATCAAATGTTCGGTGTCTATTGTGCCGGTTGGTATGTGCTTGGTATGACGGACGATCGCAAAGTAAAGAGCGGTCGTGTGGAGGGGAAAGAACAGATTACTATATCTCTATCCCAATAAAGTACAGGAAGGGGTGTGACACTTCCCCAATTGGTGATTGTATTGGTGTCAAACGGTAAACGTTCAAGCCTGGCTTCTGGCAACTCGTGCTTTCACGACCCTAGCTTCAGGAAGAAGGTATAAGAACGGTAGGCATGCCCTGCTCATCTCACCAAAGCTTCGCAGTCAACCTTCTTCCCCTTTTACTCCCTTCAGCAGGACTGAACTTTACCTCCTTTCTTCGTTATCCTTTCCAATTCATCGCATCCATCATCTTCATCTACCATGGGCTCAACAACCACACCCTCTCAAACCCCCAGCTCCAGGAGATCGATCAGGCGGGGAAGAGGCTTCCCCACTAGCAAGTACCTGCTTCCTTTTCAAATCTTCCTTGCTCAAGATACAATGCTTTTGCCTAGCCCTCAGTCAGACAGGTCCGCTGAATGAATCACGGCACGCACCGACCATAGATATGGTCAACGAACCTACGGCTACCTATGGAGGGCCGCAGCTTGAGCTACATCATGTTGTTGAATGTGGATCTCCCAACCGTCTGTCGTCCACCGCTACACTAAGCCCTGCTCCAAAGGCTCGACGGCAGGCTGAACAAGATGAGCATCCCCCACACTATGATACACGCCACGCCCGCAGTAATGAGGAAGTTCGCCGTCGTGAAAACCGCAACCAAGTACGGATTTCCTCATGCTCGAGACCAATCATCGGCAATCCTCCGATGGAGCTGTGCGCTTCATATGGACGAGTGATGCGGTGAGTCAGGGGTGGCCTGCATGCGACGCACACGCGAAAGCCAGGACGAGGGTTGGTGTCACTGCCAGTGGGCCTCCGTGAAGGAGGAAGGGTTGCTTTTTCCCTAGCAGTCGCCTCGTAAATCCTGAGCCCGAGCCCGAGCCCTTTGGTTTGCCTTGACTGTTTGTCGCCAGAAGCACGAAGGCTTGATTGCTGAAAAGGAGACAGTCGACTAGCAAGCTGATAGAAGCCGGTTCAGGTATTCGCCATCTACAAAAATAATGGACCCAGTAGTGTTTCATGCCTGTCGCAGGCGCACTTGAGGATGCATGGTTGTGTGGTTGAAGGTCATCCAGTCCCTCACCCTCGCTGCTCTTCAAGCAACGACTACCTTCAAGTTGCACGACCATCATGGCTTCACATTTGGTGACTATCCTGCAGCTCATCTCACCTAGCGCGCATCTAACGAATGAATAGGCAAATACCTTTTGTTAAACTTAGACTTTTTCAGTAGGATTCAAACCACAAATCCGCTTGTCGCTGGGGCTACACTCTTGGCAAGGGACCTGAAACGCGTGCGTTTTTGCATCAGGATTCTTGAGATAAGGAACTTGGAAGCGGACTTCGACGCTTGACAAACGTCACATTGGCGGCGACCGTCAAGACCTTTTCCTTTCCGGCGAAAGAGCTACTCGAAGACGATTTACAGAGGAGGAACGCAGATATTGTTCAATGTGTCTCCAAGGAACTGTACATCAGTGGCTCTTACACCTATACATTGAGCCATTAGGCTATCGAAAAAATTGAAAATTTCTGGCTCAATTCTTTGTATTTTACTGTAGTCAATAATCATCCTCGCTGAAGACCATCTTCTCTTAATCATCTAGAGATACTGCCGGAACTTACTGGGTTGATATACGAGTATCTTTATAATGTGCCTATGTGGTACAATTTGTCTTCTGCCACAGCAGCATTGGTATAGCCTTTGGGCCTGATAGCAAAATCTAGGAATTTACTCACACAGATCGGGAAGGTATACAATATAGAGCCACGTAAGGCTCTTTTAAATACACTTCTTGCCAAGTTTCATTTATTATCACGTGACGTTTGTCGAGCATCGATGCCTGCTACTCTAGATTGTAGTGCTTCAAGTTAATTAGATTTGCTCTAGTTGAGCGCAGAGCACTAGTCAACTATTGTTGTTGGCCCTACTACTGTACTAGTAGGGGCCGATGAAATCAGCCGCGGTTCAAGCTCAGTTTCCTGCGGCGCTTGAAGCTGATCGTTATAGTAACACGATGAATTCGCGAATCCAGTTAGCCCTCTAGAATCAGTAGTGCACGCGGCGACCCGCTGTAAGTTTTTATTATTGTTTCTTCTTTTTATTTTATTTTATTCCTTTTATTTCAGCTTCTTCCTGTTCGAAGCATCATTGAGAACAAAATACAACGCTTACCAGACCTCAAGCTCATAGCCCCGATAAATTTATACTCTCTGGCTGAGTGAACGGCACTTAACCTATCAAGAACATGGCCAACAAATCCTCGGCTGTCATCACAGGGCCAGAGCTAGAATATGCTGCCGAGAGTGGGTGCCCCAGCCATCCGTCGTCTGCTGCCGCACAGAGCCCTGTGTCGGAGGCTCAATGGCGGGCTGAACAAGATGATCATCCTCCACAGTACGCTGCACGAAACGCCCGCAGGAACGAGGACGCTTATCTTCGTGACAACTGCGACCAAGAGGAGACGTCTTGGAATACGATCTCATCCAAAACTGTACGGAAAACGACGGAAGAAATGGACACCGCGGAGGTCGAGAGGTACCCGCCGTGGCAAAGGCAAGGTGGACGCAATGCTGAGCGCCAGAGAGATTGGCTACAAGTGTTTGCGAAAGTGTTCCCGTGGGTAGTAAGGCAAGCTCGAGCTACAAGGGAGCGTATTCGCAAGCTCAGGAATCCACAAGCGCCATCCAATGCACGGCCAGAGATCGCTTCTGCATCCTCTCCACCACTCTCATCACCAAGTGTAGACCGTCAGCTTCCCCCTGCAACAAGCGCAACTCCTCCTACCAATCCAGAGACAAATTCGCCTTCATATCCCTCATCCCCAGATCAACTTCACCCACCAGGTGTCATTCCTATCAGCATGTCCGCTGCCTCCGCGACAGCCTTGTTCCAGGGCGTGGCTCAGGCGAATGTGCACGGTGGGACTTTCAACCTCATCCTTGTCAATCCAACATATCACAGTTACGCACCCAACGGATTCGCACCTCCTCATCCTGCGCCTCCCTCGGCAGGTGTTCCTCCATGGATCTAGTCTGGCGTCCGAGAATCTGGTTCTGTCTCTCGATGAGTAGGTTTGGCACGGACATAATTTGTAGGCGGGTACTCACGGACAGCGAGTTAATGTACGAAATGCGACGAGCTTGCTCATGGCAGAGAATCAACGGAGTTCCTCACGCTCGACAACAATCAGCGGCGATCTCGAAATGGAGCTGTGCTCTCCATACGCAAGGGACCAGTGCTGCCAGAAGAGCGAAGCGATAAGTCAAGTCCGATACCCCGCATGGGGCGAACCCGAAAGCCAGGACGAGAGTCGGTGTCACTGCCAGTGGGCCTTCGTGGAGGAGGCAAGGGCTGATTTTGCCCAGCAGTCGCCTCGTAAATCCTGGGCCCGAGCCCTTTGGTTTGCCTTGACCGTTTGTCACCAGAAGCATGTTGGAGAAGGCTCGAAAGTTGCAGAAAGGAGACAGTCGACCAGCAAGCTGATCGAAGTCGGATCAGGTATCAGCCATCGAAAGAAATAAGGGCCCCAGTAGTGTTTCATGCCTGTCGCAGGCGCATTTGAGGATGCATGGTTGTGTGGTTACGGTCTTAAGAACGTGAAAGCCTTGGCGCAGAACAGAGTTCCGGAACATTCCAGTCCGTGCCGGACCGTGTGAATTTCGCTTAGAAGGAGGTAACATATGCCTCCTGCTTGTCCGCTGCTCTTCAAGCAACAACCATCTTTCACAACTACCATGGCTTCACATTTGGTGAGTATTCTGCATCTCGGCTACTCGAGCGCGCGTCTAACGAATGAACAGGCAAATATCTTTGGAACAGAACAGGATCGCGTCAACTGTTCGTTCTACTACAAGGTGTGCAGTCTCTTCAGAGGTGTTTTTGACCGAATGCTAACGAGATGTCAATGGTAGATTGGAGCATGCAGACACGGTGACCGATGCTCTCGAAAGCACATCAAACCACCGTTCTCTCAAACCATCCTCCTTCCCAACGTTTACCACAACCCTGCCCATGATCCCGTCTGCAAGCTGAACGAGAAGGAGCTTCAGGAGGGATTCGACGCGGTGTATGAGGATTTGTATTGCGAGCTTGCAAAGTTTGGTCATCTTCTTGAACTTCACGTATGTCTTTATATTCTCGGTCCTCAGTTCAAAGAGCTAAGGAAAAGAGCTAATGATTCTACAACAGGTTTGTGACAACGTCGGTGACCATTTGATCGGCAACGTCTACGCACGTTACGAATGGGAGACAGAGGCACAATCTGCTGTCGACAACTGCAACGAGCGGTGGTACGCTGGTGAGTCTCTTCCTTTCTCTTCTCATGCATTTCACTTTGCTCATCACTTTCGCGTTCACAAGGTCGCCCGCTATACGCCGAACTCTCGCCAGTCACAGATTTCCGCGAAGCCTGCTGTCGCCAAAACGAAAACGGAGAATGCAACCGTGGAGGATTCTGCAACTTTATGCATCTCCGACTCCCCACCCCAGACTTGGCGCGTCAACTGAAGCATGGACAGAGGCAGGAGCGCAAGTTGAACCCTCCCAAGACGGAGGGAGGTGCTGGAGGTTGGGAGCCGTCAAAGAGGGAAAGTGGTCGTGGGAGGAGTGCCAGCCCTGGGAGGAGGACGACAGGGAATGGAGAGGATAGGTGGACACGCAAGTAAAGATTGCTTGACTGCCTCTTTCGCGCTCAGCTATCGAATCCGCAATGTTCTCATTCGATGCTCGATCCGATGCATTCACACTATTCTCCCTCACCTAATTTTATTCTCTTAGTTAGCTTAGAACGATCATACTCTGTCGTGTTACCACACCAAAACCCCATGGCATTCAGCTTTTGGATACTTTTGTTGTAACTGTTCCCATTGTACGATAAACCTGCCCAACAAAGTCATCTGGCCTGTTCTCTTCCTTTGTTCAACAGTGCTCACCTCTCTGCTAACGGGCGAATCAGTTTCCCAGTGATCGAGAGTGACGAAACACGGGCAAAGGATTCGACGTAAATGATTGTTGGTGCGGGAAGCCCAATGAGCTGTGGCAAGGTGAGAGGCGCCAGTTTGCGAAACGCAAGGCCGTACCTTGTTAATGAAGACCGCAAGGCAAAGCATGAGGCATGTTCCAGGGCCATTGACCACGAGAACGTCAGCAAACTTGGTCTTTTTGTCTAGCAGAGGCTCGAGAGTCATGTAATAGATACATGAGGCCAATGAGATTAGTGCAGTGAACGGTGCAGTCAAGAACGACTGATGGACTCTTCGAGCACGAGGAATGATTGTGGTCCGGAAATCTGAAGGGCTCTGCTCCTTGACTGTAAGGATTGTAGTCTTGCTTTGGTGACATTGAAACGCACCCCTCCAAATGTTTCCTCCAGTTCCAAAGCTTTGCGCACGCTTAAGGTATCACCCTCGCTCACAAAGTAGTGCCGAGGTCGATATCGTTTTGGGTCTATTGCCGAAAGCATGATCATAGCTTCAGTCGTGTGTCCTCCTGAAATCAACATGAGCTAAGGTGCCTGGATGTCTTTGGTCACTGGCAATACCTGAGCCTAGAAAGACGGCCAAGGTGCAGGTCTCATCGTGTTTCCTTTGCGGAGGTTTCTGGAAGACTCGCGGTGGTAGGATGGTGTACACTCGCCATACGACGATGCACAGAAGCGTCGACAAAGCTTTCAGAACAGCTGAGAGCATTTACAAGTCCCAGTACAAGCCTAACAATGGTCGGTCCGAGTCGTGGTTAGGAGGGAAGCCACGACCTCCCATCAACGCGTTCAAACAGCGATCACTGGCCCCGAACACGCGAAGCGCGTCAGTCAAGGTCTTTCTTCCGTCCACCATGATCTGGCCCCTATAACTGGCCTCAAACACTCGACATCTGGCAGCCCGTTCTCTTGCTTGTCCATCTTTTACTCTTGCTGGTGTAGCTGAAAGCAACCATGGTCGAAGAAATCTCCCTCAAAATGCTGCTCGAGATCAGAGAGTCCGTTAAGGATTGCTCGGATCGGGGGCTTACCATGGCTTCGAAGTGGTATGTAGTCTGCAGTCATGAAGAGGGTTTGAACCTCATATCTGTGTATTCAGGTCAACTGACCTACTGCTCGGCATGAGCCCGGCCACAAGGGCTACGCTGAACGCAGAGCAAGCATCGCTCGGGGTCAAAACCAGTCGTGATCTACGTCCTACAGAGACCTCATCACAAAAGCCCTCGACTTCACCCCCAATCCCAGGACCATCCGACCCGTCTACACAGCCTGCTGGTCCCCAGACCGCAGGCCACCACCCACTAGCGCCTAAACCTGCTGTGTGGACGGCTGAGGAGCTGAAGCAGGAGTACCAGTGGCAGGCCATCGACCACGACTTGCTGTTGGGTGCCAAGGCTTGCTTTGACGTGCGAGAGTACATGCGCTGTCACCAGATGCTGTCCAAATGCCAGAGTTCGAAAGCCAACTTTTTGGGGACGTACGCGCTCTTTCTGGTGAGTTTCGTTGGAATGGTTCTTTGAAAGATCTGACTGTGGTGTTTGCTTCGAGAAAGGCCACCGAGAGACAGGCTTTGCTTGACTGGCATAAACTGGATGGTACGTTTTCGTATTCTTTCGACTGGGAAAGGCTTTGATTGACTGTGTCCCGTTCCAGGCACACGAAATCAACCGCCAGAGCCTATCAATGAAGGTGTAAACTCTTGCCTGACACGAGTGGTCAATGCCAAAGACCCTTGGTGTCAATTTCTGTGCGTCATTCCCTGGCACCTTGACCAGAACCATTCAGCTCACGTCACTTCAACTCAGGAAAGCTCTCTTCCTGTCACGGCTGTCACGTCGAGAAGAAGCCATTGAAACCGTCCTCCACTCTATTGCTTCATATCCTTGGAACTGGTCTGCCTGGACGCTCCTGTGTAACTGTATACAGGATGCAGACGAGGTGAGTGTCTCGGCACTTCCAACTCTACGAACGAGCAATAACACGACTGGATCCAGCTACAATCACTTCTCCCTCTCGTCCCTCTTCCGTCAACGCACCCACTTGTTCAGTTTTTCATCATCAAAACGTCAAACGAACTTCAAAGCCCGTCAGAAACCGAACTTGTGATCTGCGATCGTCTATTAGCGGACAATCGTTTCCCCCACTGTCTGTGGCTCATGAGCTTACGGGCCAGCGTGTTGTATCATCTTCATGGTGGGTCGCCATCCAGCCATCTTCTGCGGCGGGATCGCTTACCGACAGAACATCTGACTTGCAGACTATGAAGCGGCCGAAAACCAGTTCGATCATATCCGTGATATCGACCCGTGTCGGATCGACGATATTGATATCTTTTCCAACATTCTCTACGTGCAAGATAACAAATTGAAACTCTCGAGAATGGCTGCGGAATACCTGGCTCTCGATAAAGATAGACCAGAGGTCTGCTGCCTCGTTGGTGAGCATCTCCAATCCAGGGTCTTTAAGCTCGACGACTCACGATGACGTGGTTGTTGTCGTAGGAAACCACTATTCAATCAGACAGGAACACGAAAAAGCTGTAAAGTATTTCAGGAGGGCGACACAGCTTGATCGGACGTACCTTACAGCTTGGACGCTCATGGGACACGAGTATGTTGAAATGAAAAACTCACAAGCCGCAATTGAGGCTTATCGAAGAGCCGTTGGTACGTGTCCCGGATCTCTTCCATCCGTCTGATCTAACCGACTCTACTCCCAGAGGTAAATCGAAAAGACTATCGAGCCTGGTATGGCCTCGGACAGGCATACGAACTACTCAGCATGCACCATTACGCCCTTTATTACTATCAACATGCGACCGCCCTGAGACCATATGACGTGCGGCTATGGCAAGCGCAAGGTTCTTGTTACGAAGAAGTCGGGAGGTGGGTGCCTGAAACCCTTTTTTACCCTTTAGTGGACTGACGACCGCGGTCTCACATAGGCCGAGAGAGGCGATCGAGTGCTATAAAAGAGCATTGATCTCTTCAGAGGCACATGAAGCGACCCTGTGCCTTAAACTCGCTAGATTACACCGCCTTCTCGAGGAAGACGGAGAAGCTGTTGCATACCACAAGAGAGTGGTTGATCTTGCCCAATCTAATAGTACGTCTGCTCCGTTCCCGTTTCCTTTCTCTTTGTAGGCTGATGGATGGCTCGTGTAGATCGGCCAGTAACGGAATACGCCAAGTCCAGTCTGGAAGTCGCTGAATACCATATGAACGTTACTCAGGGAGACTTGCTACTTGCGAAAGGACTTCTGGAACAGATCTCAACGAGCAATGCGGAGGATGTGGCCAAGGCGACTGAACTATTGAAAGTCGTCAAGGCCAGGATGCAGCAGAAGGGGTTGGGTCTAGCGGGGGATGAAGCGGGGCCGATCAACGCTGCCGATGTATCGATGAATGAATAAATCGATTTCAACGCGGCTATAAGCGAGATGCTGAAGATGGAAAGTTCAAAGATGCAGCCGAGCCAAACCGTGGTACGAAGATGGGCGGGTCAATCACTCCACCAGCTACAGGAAAGGAATTGTGATACGGCCCCGAGTCTGAGTAACTCGACGTTATGAATGCGTGGCTACCGGGGCTGCGAAGGGCGCTACCGCAGGAATTTGGAGGCTTTACCCTTTCTTTTTCCGGCTGAGCAGCCACATCAGTTTGCTTCCGTGCGCCAAAGCGCCGTAAGCACATTCCGAAAAAGTACATTTCCTCACCAATTTAGCGATCATTTCTCCAGCATCAGAATGGGTGCTTGAAAGCCAGAACAAGGTGAGGAAAGGCATGGGCATCAACGGCTGCTTCTCTGTTTCTGTAATTGACAGTGTTTCTCTGGTTCGTGATGCTGTGGCTCACCGACCCTCGTTGGTGGTCTTTGAGCGGCAGCTCCTGAAAATAGTATTTTAATAGACTCGCAACTGAGGGTACGAAGGTTTAGGTTGTAATCTTAAATGACGAGATCCAATGTACACTTCTATTGCGAGAAGTTTGAAGGCATTCTGCATCGCATAGGGTGCGAGCACTTTGCCACTCAAACTGGAAGTCAAACGCGTCGAGTTGCTATGGAATGCTCAGTTCCAGAATCCTTCTTATCTAGAGGCTGTGGTACTGTAACTCAACTAGTCAAGTTGAAGGCCTCACGGTGCTGGTGAAGCGCCAAGATTTTAAACAGAAACATAGCCTAGTAACTGCTGTAGCCTTCCTCAAGGATTCTCCCAGTCGTGCGACGTACGAGCGCCATCCAGGTCATAGAACTGTGCTTAGTCTCATGGTACTGATACAACTAGGTGGCCTCGTATCTCTCTCCCAGCTCACCGGCTACTACGGAGCCTCCGCCAGAAAATACAACGACTATCTAGTGGCCGCCACGCGATGACAGACGACATACTCTGTCATAATAAAATCTGGGGCCCAAAAAGGTGCCCATGCGGTCACAAGGTTGACAGGTAGCGTCTGGATCAGGGCGATAGTGGAACCACGCCGTAGGCCCACTTCACTAGACCCTGAGGCAGGATTCCTGGAAACAATGGCCAATGGGAAGGAGAATGAGTCGCAATGACTCCTTATGTTGATATTTGACCTTGTCGATTAAACCACTTGTCATCCTTTCCACAATGGCTCCGTCGCCATGAGCTACATCAGAATTGGGGTACTAATGCCGATTATAAAGGGTGGTATCCCTTAGGCTCTGGGTTGTTACCCAGAAGCCACCACATCATCTGCCCCCCTTGACTGCCTGGTCGCACTGCCTAATCCCAGCACCTTCAATCGATCATGTTTTCCTTGAAGATTCGCAAGTCATTCCAGACAACACCAGGGAATGACGTGGAGTTCGAACTCGGGGATGTTGCTCATTCGGGCCAACGTCAAGTCGAAATGCCCTGCCCATGGGCGACTGGTGCAATAGTAAGACGTTGTGTGCTATCTAATGTATGGACGCTGACTTCTTCCTCGAGAACTACAACACCACTCCAAGCCCAACTGGAAGTATTGTTGGGATGGCTGGTACCGCCCGGAACCACAGCATCGGGGTAAGTTCTTTGCCTCTGTGACGGATCCCCGTATCTATGATGCTGACTTCGACATCTGGTAAGACCTCAGATACTGTCACAGCTGCCAACGCAGGCGACGGCGTGGCTGATACTCCGATAAGGTGAGCGAAATCTCTACCTTGTGTGCTTCGGAGCCCTGATTCTCAGCCACCACAGGACTCTGGAGGATATCGGCTTTTCGGATGGCCCATCAGGCGTGGCTCAATCGACGACTCCTGCCAGTGGGAGTCAGTTGCCCACTTATCGGTGCACCTCCTCTCTTCTGAACCCAACTCGGGCCGACCAGGAAGTAACACCAAGTTAATGGGACCCCGAGATCTGGACTACAGACGAGTCTCGATTCAGACACATGGTTTGAAGCTCCCAGCGAGATGGATGGGCAACGGCAGCAAGTTCACTACCACAAACAAACAATTGTATTCTAGGATTTAGCTTTGCTTCCGCGTCGATAATTTTACCAGTAAGGTTATCTAAAGACGTTCCCCAGAAACTACATGCATCCGCAGCATAGCTGCTGAGTCGGCTCATCCGAAACTCACATCAAACCCGAAACCTCCACTGGTGGCTTTGTTTCCTTCTCCTCCTCCTTCCCAAGAACTTCCTAAACCGGCAAGAACTTCAAGGCCGACCAGGATGTAGCCGGAGAAGGGGCTGGATCTAGTGGGGATAGAGCAAGGCCGATGAATCCCGAAGACGTATCGATGGACGAATGAAGCCACAATGTATGGGGTCATTTGCGAGTTTCAAAACGTGGCAGCGAATGGATGTGAAGGCAGGGGTCAAGTAAAGCTAGTAGGTCTTCGTGTTGCGCAACTCATGGATATCCCTCTTATTGCCAAAGTTCGGTGGGAACTTCTGATCTTAGAGTTCTATCGGGCTTTGCATACTATTTTTACACCCCCTGCTGTGGCATCCGCATCCCAAGGGCCTTTCCCAATATGGAAACGTAGTAGCCAAACCCGACCACATTTCGTGCTGTTCTCATCAGTTTAACCCTCGGACAAGCCGAGCTCCGCGCGCGTTGACGTACCGATTCCCATACAGTTTGAAGACCCCACATATCTATGGCGGGGCTTTGCCCTGTATGAAGTGGGTTGGGACTAATCACCACCGCTGAGATCGGCCAGCCCGCGAGAGTGTCTGCCTCGTGAGACCTTAAGGCCTCGTGTTGCCAAGAACTTAGCAAGTGTCATGCCCTATGTATCTCGAAACGTTTCAGGGTTGTCGGCGCTGATATGTATGCAAAGGCGTGCTGCGGAGATTGGGTTGATTTCAAGAGAACGAAGGTTAGACAGCACCCCGCCTGGGCTGAGGACAACGCCCCGAAGGCGCTGTTGTCTTCAAAACTCTGACTTATTCAAAGATTTCGACACATCTCCGCCCATGTCCTAGCAAAGGATCTTACGTTAGGAAGAATCTCACTGTGCTCCAGGCACACCGTAACAGGCCCTAAATTGGCTTAAACCACTCCTTCCGACTTTGTCGTTTTCTTGTCAGAAAAAGGACGAAGATTGGCCAGAAATTTTAAAAAAGCTATAATCGGACGAGAACTTTTCCGCAGCCCGTGGAGGAGGTTGGCGCTCTATACCTGCTCTACGTATAGCCATGGTAGGGCTCATCAGGTTTCCATTTGTTCATGTATCGGTAACCTCCACCGGGGGTCACAGACTCACAGTAGCCCGCACATAGAAAACCTTGCTCGGGAGTATTGACCTCACCATCCACGCGGCCATTCCGTGGTAGGCTTTGACCGCAACACATCCACCTCTCATCGCCGTTATCTTTCCTGTTTTTTAGGCATCTTCAGGCAATTCGGAACAGATGGAAATGATGCTTGCCACGCGTCGAACGTCGGACCCTAGCCGATCAGGGCCACCGTGACCCAAAGGACAAGCCATAATATGCCGTGTTTGATTGCAAATCGGCGGGGAGAATGTGCCTGTTTTTTCGAATTGGGATCTGAGATTCGAACAGGTCGAGGACTCGGAAAGGATTGAGATCATGGGTATGAATCGCCTGTGTGTTTTCACTATTTGGTTTTATCTACCGTACTTCCCACCAGGGCATCCGTGGAGTTTACTCACAATCGGAACCCGAACTTCAGGGGATATAAAGGTAGTGCAGGTAGGAAGGGTAGCCATCGTCAAATCCTTACCCACACTCCACCAGTCCCTCCTGCTCATCTGAACTCTTCGTTATGTTCATTCTGAAAATTCGCAAGTCGTTTCCGACCCCACCAGGTGACGACGTCTCAGAGCTTGATCTCGAGGATGCCGCCCACTCTGGCCAACGACAAGTTGATATGCCTTGCCCTTGGGCAACTGGTGCAATTGTGAGCGGTCCTGCCCCTCTTCAGGCCTACCACACTAACCCATGTGCGACTGAAGAATTATACGACTAGTCCAAGCCCAGCGGGGAGTGTTGTTGAAATGGGTGGCATTCGCAGCCATAACATCGACGTAAGTCCTTTCATCTGCGAGATAGATCCCCTTGCTCAAGATGATGACGCCCTGCAAGGTCTTAGACGCTGCCACCGTTGCTAGCACGGGCGATGGTGTGACTAATATTGCGTCAAAGTGAGTGCACCTGGGGAAGTTCAAGCTCTAGTCTTGAGGCAGGATACCGACCTATTATTCATAGTCCTCCCGGACATGTTGGCTCGTCTGACACCGGAATAGTTGGGTCCTCAGCCTTGCCTCAGCCAAGGACGATCTGCTAACGCCATTCATGATCAGTTGCCTACCTACCGATGCAGTTCGTCTCTCCTAAACCCAGCTCAAGCTGACCAGTGATGTCGTTGGGTTTTAGGCATCCGTACCTCCCGCCATAGAGGAATATAGTATTGGGATTTGAGCTGGTTTGAAGCTGATGGGTGGGCCATGATCCGCTTCGAGAGCGAGGACTTCTACTGCAACATATCAATGTATTTTTAGTATCTATTCACCAAGGTTCACTTCGATTCTGGATGTACTGGACCCACATAGCCAACTATATTATTTATCCCCTAGCCCCACGAAGCACACGGAAAGATACCAAAAACGAGCTCGAGGACCTCTTGTTTACAAGGTGAATGTACCCAGACGCTGGGCTCACAGGGTACTTCATAGTAGCGGGGTTAGGGTGGCCTAAGATAATTTCTTCCAGGGGCGATAGGAAGTCGAAGTCACAAGACTCTGTAAGTGGCAGTATGCATGCAGCGGCTGTTGTTTGAATTGTGAGCTGTGTAGTGTTACGAATTCTACAGCGTCGCTGATGTGATGACTTCCCTACAAAGCCTAGCGCCCAGAAGCACACCAATGCAATCAGAACACGAGTTCAATCATATACATTACATGATTCTGCGCCTTGACGTTGGGCACGTTGAGGGGTGGATATAAAGCCAATCAACCGTCTCCGACTTTGATCGCTTACTCTTCGCTTTGGTCAGAGCCACGACAATGGCCTTCTCACTTACAGTTAAAAAGGCTGGAGACACTGTCGACTTCGGAGTAAATGATACGACAAGCGGCCTTCTGGGATGGCGGCGCTTGAACATGCCTTCTCCTTACGGGGAGGGGACATTTGTACGCCATGTGCACTTTACTGATCTGCCCCTATTGAATTACGGGCGCCTCTCGCAGGACTATGCGACTGGGGCACAAAAGAGAGAAGAGCAACAAAACACATCGTCTGAAGAACATGTCCATGTGACTGGTGGCAATTACTCTCGAGCAGGCAGGGACATCAACATCACAAACCACCACTATCCAACGAATACCATCGTAAGTCTTTGATCTGGCTCAAACTGCCATGATTGCCTTATCCTGGCAGATCCAGCCAACGTACAACCCACTGGCTGTCATCTCTGGCATGGTCAACTGGGTGAGTATCATCAACAATCGAGCCGACAAGTTGTAGTAACAATAAGACGCCCTCAGTCTGCAGTGTGGCAAAGCATCGTTACAACGGCACAGATTATATTCAAATGGAACTGAGTGCTTCATAAACCATGAGCAGGGCGTCCAAAGAGTCCCTGCTGTCACGTTTTCTCGATGAGCCTTTACTGGGGGCGTACCGTCGTGATGGTGAATATCGCCCATTCCATGAGGTAGGGTCTGATCGATACATGATCGAGGGAAAGAAGACAAATGACTGTCTGCCTGTCGCAAAGCCCCCTCCCCAACAGCCTCAAACTCTTCCAAATCTCTTCCCACCTTCCGGCAGCCTCAATTATAATTCGTCAAGCCTCTCACATACCGATCGATTGCGCTCCTGAAGTTGTCGTTGTCGATACCCATCTCCCGACTGTCCATCTTGACGAGGGGGTTCCGTACCACAAACTCCAGGAACCTATCCAGTAGCCGTCAAAACATTTCAAACGTTGAAGCACGAGAGACGCACCCAACCAAGTAGATCTGCTTCAGCACAGGGCGAATCGCGCTGGTCTCTGACTTGGGGTCTGTGAGCATCACGAATTTGTATCCGGAGGGGGTTTCGAAGAGGTGAAGTCTGTAGGCAGAGGTCCGGTATGATGTAAACTGTTCGTCTCTGAAATGAAGGTTGAGCACATATACTAGAGCTTGGAACTGTGGACGACGTACCTCCCCGAGAGCTTCTTGACCATATTCCGCAAACTGATCACGACACCATACACGAGCTTTGTCTCCTCGTCGAATGCCAGGCCTGTGCTTGTGACGCCAGGGGCCACGGGTACGCCTGCTTGCCCACTCACAGAGGGTTGGTCTCCGACGGCAATCACAGTTCCAGTCGTCGGTGTCAAGGTGCCCCTGGGACTGTCATACCCAGTGGACGACGCACTGGGGTTGATTGAAGGGGGCGCATAGGCATTGGATACACCTGGTAGCAGGCCGCCTTCATTTGAGGGTTTAGGACGTCGCGTACGATGCCAGTCTTGATAGTAGACACAAATGCAATGCCTGTTATGTTCAAGGGCCAAGAACCACTGTCAGTGATGGGTGTATATGAGGCCAACGGCGGGACTTTACCCGCCTGTCAAAGATATATAGACTGTTGATAGTCATTAGTGGTTGTTGTGGCAAATTTGTGACAGGGTTTGAATACGACGGCGATGTGCAGGGCGTTCAAGCTGGACAGGATGAACGTCGTGGACTGCCGAACAACAGGAAAGGGGTGGGAAAATCGGTCTACGACATCGTAAATCAATGGCGCCTTTGGCCAAGTTTGCTCGTTCCCCACCATGTCTTCGACGACCGCTCCAGCAGCAGATGTTGACATGGACGCAACGATGATACCCGAGGCTGAATCTCACGCCCGTGACGCCACTTCGCCCGACATGGATCCTGAAGAAGCTGCTATGATTTTTGGCGAACATCTTGTCAACTCCATCTTGGCTTACGAGCCTCTGGACAAAATCCAAGAGATTCTCGAGAATGGTGCTCCTGTCTGGTATGAAAGCCTAGCGGAGGGCACGAGTCCCCTTCATGCGGCTGCTTATACGAGAAATACGCAGCTAGCAAAGGTTCTCATTGATAAGGGAGCAATTTGGAACGCCAGTGCGTATCGAAACTAACCTTTTCGCGTTGAAAACATGGCTAATTGAGGATATGGGTTTATAGCTGACTATCTCGGGACCACAGCAGGAGATATTGCCCTCTCGTTCAATGACACCGAGACATACAATATCATTCGTGATGCTGGGATTCGTGCAGGTGCTTGACCTACCCCCCTGTGTATGCTTGCCAGTGTTGAATGAAGGAGGACAGAGCTCCTTCTCAACCTCCTTGCTTCAAAATCTCAAGATCCTTCCTCGTCCTCTGCCCTCCTTCTCAAAGGGACAGACGAGACTGCCGCCGGGTCTACCTCTTCCTTCTTGTCCTCAAAACTTACCTATTCGACGGATGAGTATGGTCAAAAGATCTGTTCAGTAATTGCCGGAGAAGACGAAGTGGGTGTGATGATGGGGTGGGAGCAGGAGATCATGGAAGAAACGGTGAAAAGATTGTGTGTGGGTCATCCGAAAATGCATGGAGAAGGGATGAAAATACTCAACGTTGGGTTTGGATTGGGCATCGTAAGTCAGCTTTTGGATGTGTTACTTTGCCATGAACCAGGAGGCAAAGCCTCGCTTCCACTGCATCTCCAACGCTAATACCACATTGCTGTTTCACAGATTGACACCCTTTTTCAAGACCTGTCAACTCCTCCCGTCCGCCATGTCATTATCGAGCCCCATCCTGACGTTCTCGCACACATGCGCGCAGAGGGATGGTACTCGAAGCCCAATGTTACCATCCTTGAAGGACAGTGGCAGGACTACCTCAATTTAGACGGCCTGCATTCGAAGCAGCAGGAACAGTTATCGTTCTTTGGAGGATTTGACGTCGTCTATACGGATACCTTCTCCGAAGACTATGCGAGCCTGAAAACATTCTTCGACCATTTGCCCAATTTGATGGACGGCCCTGAAGCGAGGTTTAGTTTCTTCAATGGACTAGGAGCAACCAGTAAGCGTCCCGCCAAATCGGCCACAGTACCTCGCTGAATACCTTCTTAGACCCTCTTTTCTACGACGTCTACACCCATATAGCTGAGATGCACCTGAGCGATGCCGGAATTTTGACCGAATGGTCGGACGTTGACGTCATCGCTGACTTGGCTCAGGAAGATAGGTGGGGGAAGAGTAGAGAGTACTTTAAAGTACCATTGTACCGATTGCCACTTGGGAAAATAGTGGCACATGCTTCCTAGCAAGGGAAGGGCAGGGAACCCCTCACAAAGTCAAGCGGTGTACAGCGTGCCCCTATTCTTTCACATGAAGTCTAAGTATTCTGATACAAGCTTTAGCATTTTATACTCAATCGTCGAAATCGTACAAAATCAATACAATAGAATAACGGATTATCTGCGATTTACCTCTTTCACGAGTATCACGGCCGCACACAGGCCATCATCTGACTCTGTCGTCCACCATTTTGTGATTGTACAGGTTAAGTCTGTGTTAGACCAACAACTCTTGTTTTCTCCTGCCATGAGCGGCTGAGCCAGAAGGGCGTAGAACTAGCTCTTCATCATCCATCATCCAGTGGATTCGCGCCTCTGGAGGGGCGGCTGTCGGTGGGGTAAAGGATCCGGAAACCCGAAGTCGCACGGTGCGTAGCTTTGATAAACTGGGTTGACAATGATGTTGATTGTTTGCGCTGAGTAGAATGTGCCACCGCTCACATTGGCCTGCGCCACACCTTGTAAAGAGGCTGTCGCCATGGATGCAGATGCGTTGGCTAAGGCAGGAGTTGGTGGTTGCAGTACGCCTAGAGGGTGACTCCGCTGGCCCAAGGGATGAGGGTATGAGTGCGCAGGTAAATTTAAACCTGGACGAAATAATGGAGGGACTCTGGTGCCTGAGGTAGGTCTTGAGGGGGAAGTGGAGTGGGCTCCCCGGCCGGCGTACGGAGATCCGTCAGAACTATGTCGCGACCCTCCTTGTTCCATTCGCCTGGCTCGTCCTACATATCGGAATATCTGTGCAAGCAACCTCGACCAAAACCTTTTCTTGCCTTTGTCATAGTCTTGATTCTTTTGTCCTGCATGCTTGCCCGCCTCGGCCTCAACATCTCTGCCTATCATCTCTATGGGTGAGACGGTCTCATGGTTCTGCACCGGCAAATTCTGCCTGGAATTAATGTCGCGATTGAACGTGGACAATGGAAGGTCAGCGGCAGGGGTAGATGATCCAGCAACATTGATATCATCCAATCCAACCGATTGTTGCCCATGGGCGGGCACACCATTGAGTGGAGGAGTTTTCCCAGCGCTGTGACTGACTGGTGTAAAGCGCCCAGATGAACAGGCTGTCTCCGAGCCGCATCATCACGACCAACATTGGACCCCATGGAATTAAACATGGTGGTATTGAATGTTGAATGGTTAGTCGTTACCGTCCATGCAGAACAGAATATTGGTTTTGACTCGGAAGAAAGCGAAGGCTGGGGCAACCACAGGTGGACTTGCGGGAAGATGAAGATGTTTCTGAATCACAGGGTGGCACGCGAGGGTATATGGGGCCGCAATCGGGTTCTTCCAGCTGAGCATGGGCACTTTGATTCCTTAATTCTCACAGAAGAACCATGTCGGATCGACAATCTTGCACCCCCAAAAAAAGTAATTATAGGGATGCTCTCAAAAGCACTCCACGGAGTCCAGAAAGCCTCGGAATTGGGCTTTCCGAGGGCTTTCCTGCTTGCACGGCCACGACGTCGGTTCCTAATTGGCATGAAAGAGAAGGGGTTGGCCGAAGACATTCCCTAGTATCAGTCTGCAATCAGTCAGATCTCATCATTACTTGAAACTCAGGGGGTCATTTACATACTCATCCTTACCAGCAAGACTTGGCTTTACATGCGTATACACTATAATACTTTTCGTTGCGGTTGTAGGTTTACGCGCACATCAAGCGACTCAATGTATATCGGCATACCCGTATCCTCTACGAAGTACCACTGAAAACTAGTAACTTATCTATGGCTGTCCGTTCTTCAAGCTGGGCTTTGTAACAGACCCTGCACTAAAGCTCCGGAAGAAACCTCTCGTCACGTTGGATGAGAAGAACAGCAGCATGGACAGTATGGTGCGATAAATGATGCCGTAGCATCAATTTCTGCGTAGTTGCACCAGGTATAGATAACATAGCCCACTAACCGCCTACATATTTATTTTTACAAAAGAACAAGTCAAGTACAGGAGCAGAAGGCTGAGAAAGTTATTTGAGCGCGCTTGGAGAAGTAGCCGCAGCCACCTTTGACAACGGTGAATAAGCTTGTATATCTATTTCCAAGCTCATTATTGAGTTTGAGAGCCTTTAGAAAGGTCCTCAGTGTTCATGCCACCCCCGTCACAGCGTCTGCGCCTGTAGCACGAGCCAAACAGGACGAGAACGGGTTAAGCGCCCATGCTGTTTGCCTTTGTTTGGATGGCATGATCATGATGGCGCCCAAAAGGCTGCTCTAAGCCACGATCAACAACGTCTCTCATACTCTTGGACATGGGTGATTCGTGTTTGAATCTCCAGCGCAACTGGTGCCCTCGCTGCTACCACGGTTGCTTCGACCTGGGTCAGGGCGATATGCACGATCCTCTTCCGTTGGACTTGGCTCATTGGAATCCCCAGACTTCATATCTCTTCAGTCCGCGACCAGAAACTCCTCGCAGCTCTCGGCCCTAGAGCGCTGGTGTCCTCCTCAATGGGAATGATGCTAGTGTCAGCTGCAAAGGCCACACTCGTTCTGGTTGTCTAACCGCTCTTATCGCGGGAGGCCATCAATTCGAATCCACGCATCTCGAGTTCGGATTGTCGACTTAATCCGATCTGGTGTGTGTTTCAAGCTTCGATCATAGTCTCCTTCAACATTCAATCATGAAGCGAATATCACGCGACGCCACCATGCTCCAAGGAAATAGGGCTCGTACTGGGCATTCACAGAATCGTTGATGTGAGTGTAATTTTTTGGACTGGCAAACACATCTCCCCTATGGGGAGTCAGCAAGATCTAGTCCCACTGTGAAGATGTTGTGATGCTGGGTGGGATTGGAAAGAAGGAAAGGCCTGGAAAGGCCCCCAATCGAAGATGTTACGTACTCTCGTCTCGGCTGGCTTGAAGGTGGCCCATACCCGTTTCTGGTGTATCATCATCGTTGTGTTTCTTGGTTCATATGGCAATAGCTAACGGAGGAGTGAACAAGGTTTTGTTTCTCTATCCTATGCAGTCGAGGAACGGGCTGATCAATATGGAAGATGTCGGTGAGACGATCATCTAGTTGCCGGGCTACTGGGCAACTTCAGGATACACCCGGCGACAATACTGGATATGAGGCTGGGATATGTTTGGATTTATTTCAGGGCTTTTCGGTGGAATTGGCGCTCGTCTTTGTGAGGTCTTCGAGTGGTGCATCGCTGATACTGCTGTTTACTCCGGATGGGAGGTCCGCGACGACGACCTTCACCCCACTTCACTCAGCATATGTCAGAACCAATAGACATCTAAGAGGACTGACGGTGTCTGTTTCCCCGTCGTGCGTGCCATCCGTGTTCTCAGTCTTCGCATCCGGCCTTTGTTGCAAAGGCTGGGTCGCTTGTTCACTGGCGCTTGAACTGGATCCCGCACATTCGCTATGGTTTCCGGTCTGATAGGTCTGAAGCCATGGGTCAGCTCAAGGAGATAATGGGCTGGCATTCAGCTCACTATTTCGCCAGAGCCCCACGGAGAGGGCATGCGCACGCGGCGCTGTCCTGAATGGGCAAGGTCCGAGAGGTTGAATTCGAACGAATCCTGGCTTTTGTAGCAGATCGAGAATTGTTCGGGCATGGATAGCAAGTTGGCTGGACAGAGTCGGTCGACAATTATGCTATCTTAGAGCTCGGCTTTCCGCCTTTTATACTGAGTTCATGCGAAGTGACTACATGCCCAACACTGGTCTCCTTTCAGTGCTGATGTCCCACAATAGAACTTGAAATAGATTGTTACCGTGACCAGGCATCACGAGTTGCCACAGGTATGCGGATCCCTCCCAGAATTTCGACCAATATGGCAACGAGTTCGTGCTATTTAAGGTGCTGACAGACATCAAGTTGCCCGTGGAATATTCCAAACTAAGAAAACAGGGACCTAATCGATAAAGAGACTAATAAGCGACGTAACCTTACCAAACATGGCTTGTCAAGGTGCGTGGAATATAATTCGCTCTGGATTCCTCTAGCCAAACCAAGCCCGGAAGGCAGTCAGATACGACCTTCCGAGACCTAAAAGGGAAAATTCAGTGTCCACATTGCAAGAAATGGTGATAAATGTGACGAGGTAAAACCTCAATGCGTGTCGGATCTGACGCCCTGCAGATCAAGCAACAAGGATTTAACGGAATGACCTAGTACCCTACCGTCTCTGAGCTCTCAAGGAAGTTACTTCAGAAGTATCGGAGCGCTTCAATAGATCGACCATTATCGCCTTATTACCTGTACAGCACCATTTTGGTCATAAGAAAAAGACCAAGTACCCACTTACGAAAATACTCCCTAGTATCGAAGTTAGGCGCCCAAGCTATTTGCCATTGTTTGGGTGACGCCTGGACTGGGCATCACACTCCTTCACCTCCCCGATTTGCTCTTCTCCGATGTGCCCCGATTTCTCTGGACATTTGCATAATCCAGTCTTTAGGACCGTGACTTGGCTTCTGATTTTCCTGTTCTTCTAGAGTACTCGATGGCACTGTGTACGTCGCCTTCATGCTCGACTGGGATTGTTCCACACCGTTATCTCCTTAGATGGCTTGCCATCCTGCATTACGCAGATCTTGGCATGATATATTATCCGCTTCGAGCGTTACTTCGCAACTCCTCACATCTTTGGGTTGTTATCCGCCGGATATCTTGCTAACCAACAAGACGTGGTGTCGGAGTTCCCGAAAATTTAGCAGTTATTCAGACACCTTTAAATAGTAGGCTACTCGCATATGAAGGGAGAAGGCGAAGAACCAGTCTACGTATCTCTTTATTATTTACTCGGCCACCCATGCGGCAGAATCCCCTGGTCATCGACCCTTCGCAGAATCTGAATTTAAACAGCGGGTGGTTGAAGGAGAGGGGTACCAGACGCGAACTCAAAGCCTGAGGGTGCGTAACCATGAA
Organism: Coprinopsis sp. MPI-PUGE-AT-0042; assembly: GCA_020736565.1. Classification (NCBI taxonomy): domain Eukaryota; kingdom Fungi; phylum Basidiomycota; class Agaricomycetes; order Agaricales; family Psathyrellaceae; genus Coprinopsis; species Coprinopsis sp. MPI-PUGE-AT-0042. The sequence continues at coordinate 239,015 of JAHBOF010000131.1, forward strand.
ATGGGGGACTAACAATGATGTTGATGGTCTGCGCCGCATAGAATGTTCCACCGTGTACGGTGGCTTGACCCACGCCGTGGAACGACGACGGGGTCGAAGTCGCAGACATGCTGACCGGAATAACACCTGATGGGTGAATTCCATGTGGAGATGGAGAATTCAAAGGTGCAGGTGAATTTGTTTCTGAACTGGTAAAAGGGGCTGAGGTCGCTCGGGAGGTTGGCAATGGGAGTGGTGCAGAGGGTGGAAGTGGTAGTCTTGGTAGTGGATTAGGAAGCGCGTTCGGGCCATCAGTGAGCTTGTGCGTGCGGTCTCTAGTCCCTAGGGCTCGTCTGAGAAAGGGCAGAAGGCGTGAAATGACCTTCAGCCAATCACTCCCTTTCTTGCCCTGGTCTTCGACGACACCCTGCTTCGACAACTTGTGGCGCCGCCCAGTATACCTATCGTCCATGCTCTCAGTGCGTATCCCTTCCACTGCGAGTGGAGCGATGCTGCGACTCGCTAGGTCTTGTCTGTCGCGGTCATCAGCACCAAACTGTGGCATTGACGGGACATGCCAAGGACCAGACGCCCCGATGTGTGGTCCCGCATCGTTATTCACATCGATGCCTTCTCCTTTGTCATGGACAAGGTGCTTGCTATACTGCAGAAGATGTTCATCGAGCGCCAGCGCAGGGTTCATGGAAGGATGCGCTAAACAGCTTTATCGTCGTCGGTCTGCACCGATGGGGACTGGGGCAGCAGCATCCAAGCTAGATGGCGATCGGTCTGCGTGCCCCTGAGACGCGTCATGAGGATGTCCAGAGTGTGAAGTTGTGGGCACGGACTCAGACATGGTACGCTTTACTGACGAGCTGATATTGCCCAACGACCAAGAAGTCTGATCTCTTGCCCGAATTAGCCTTGAGGCATCTTTGGCGGGTGAAAAGCACTTACCGATACAAAAACTAATCAAGGTCGATGACCCGGTGCGTGTATGAAGCTTCTGGGGAGAACGAGGCACTGGTGGCACACGCTGCTAGTTGTTATGGGGCAAGCAGAGTCGAATGGTGTGGGGAGAGTACTGCATTGTAATTTGGTCTTTAGAGTGTCTGCACTTTTAGCCATTCGCCGCAGAATCCACGATCTATCACTCATCTGGAAGCAATGCATTCCCCGAACCACCGGAATATAGATGACACCGTGTTCGCTGCATTGCTCATCAGCATCGATAGAAAACTGCTACACACCTTTCCAATTGCCGTAGCACGGGATATACCCTCTCGCTTGTTCCCAGAGTCACTAAGCGCTGAGAACAGAACCTTGTTCCAAGAGCCAAGTGGCCCGCGTTAAATTTACAGATGGCTATTGCCGGGATAGCCACGCGCAGAATCCCGTCGACGACTGCGGCCAAACGCGCGCCAAAGTAGAAAGCAGAACAAACAGGCAATCGCAGTTCAATGTTTGAGAGACATACCATTTGCACGATATCAATGCGAGTGCTGCGATCCACGAGTGGAGAGTGAGTCAAAGGACTGATTGATAGCGCTACATACAAGATAAGGGGATGTCACCACCTGTAGAAAGGCTCGAGCTAAGAACGATAACGTGGACGTTCTTGAGTTCCCCAAGAAATAACACTGGAAGGCCTGGTTCATTACACCACTACAGGGATTCGAGGTATCAGCGCGTGCCCAAATCTCGAGCAAAAGAAACAGGTACTCACACAGAACGGCATTGATACACCCATCGTTCTCTGGATTATTTGTCACCTGAGCGTATTTTCCAAACACCACTTTGCCTCCTGTCGTGACCATACCGAGTTCAGAGACGTTGACCTCGATGATGGTACCTTTTGTTAGGACGCCTAGTTGGGTGTACATCGGTGATTGAGGGTTCTTTTTCACACCAAGGATTTGGAGTTGGAATGTTGCTTTCAGGTCGGCTATTAGAGATTAGAAATCAGAGAGGAGTCGGCCAAGGGACATGGGAGGGAGAGTATAAGAGGGCTTACGATGTGTTACATTCGCCTTCTTAAACCTCAGCGCCATTGGTCTGATAAACCGCTCCATCTTCACTGGTTTCCTCGTGAATCCCTCTCCCACAAACGTCGCCTTCGTGACCATCCTCTTCCAACTCTTACTCTTGCTCTTCCCGGTCTTCATCACCTTGAACATCTCATCCTCTGCGATACCCCTGACCTTGGGCAACGGCACACTATATTTCGCGGCCTTGTCTTTCCGCTTCTGCTTGATCGCACTGGACATTGCCTTGGCATCCTTTTGGTTCTCGCGGTCGAGTAGATAAGTGGGGAGAGCATCGGTGGAGGGAGCAGATTCGGCGGGCTGCTTGACGTTTCGTTCGTCGTGTGCCTTGAGCGTCTTTTTGAGTTGGACCTTTTCGGCATGGCGTTTGGCGTGTAGAAGCTTAGCCTTGATACCGAAGAGCTTCTGAGCCGTCGAAGAGGATTTATGGGCTTCACGAGCCTCCTTCTTCCGTCTGATGTGGAAAGTTATAATCACAAAGTGGAATATGTCGATGGAGAGTGGGTTGGGAGGGGAAAGTGAGACGAGCGTAAAGGTCAGTATGAATTAGTAGAAGAAATGAACCAAACGCACTTCTTCTCAAAGTAATCTAACCGTCTACCATGTCGCTTGATATGCTCCTCGATATACTCGTTCTAAGTACCAGAACGATTAGCCATCCCATCCACCTTGATTGGTTTCTTGTAAACCCTCACCTGCGGCTAGATATCCATTACGCCGTTAGCTTTCCTTCTCTACAATCCTCGACCGAGCTTAACATACCATATTGGCAGAAGAATACGAAACGAAGAGAGACTAATAAAAGAAAGAAACCGATATGAAGGAACTGAGAAAGCGACGGAGTGAGCGGCGCTTCGCCAAATTTAGGCACGTGGAAGCAGATCAGATTGCCCCTAACCCGGCCATCAACAGCATCATCGACGTGTTGCCGGTGCGGATTCTGCGGATTCTCCTCAAACCATTGCAAGTCGCGTGTATTCCCATTCGTTTCCATCTTCCTCGATCCTTTCTCTACCATCTAGCCTATCCCATAATCCACAGCCAATTAATCGAAGAAACTGGTCAAAACTTCATAATGTGGCAGCAGGAGCCTTCGAACCACTATTCATCTTCCTCTTCGTCCTACTACCAGCCCGCTGCTCAGGCAGCTCCAGCAGGCGCCGACCCATTACAGTTCTATGACCCGTCCGCATACGGTGCCTATCCTGGCTCACGGCCCAGCCTTGATCAGAGCTATGCAGCTGCAGGGAGCATGGGCGTAGCAGGAAACATGGGGAATATGGGAGGAAACATGGGAGTGGGAGGCAACATGGATATGGGCGTTGGTGGGAGCATGCAGACTGGAGGATGGTGGACTGCGTTTGGCACAGGAGGATTCGATGGCGAGCCACCATTGCTAGAGGGTGCGTGCTTGATTTCTCAAACTATTCCCCGCTTCTCGAGGCTTCCATGGACGGCATGCACTATCGCCACACATTCTTCGCTCTTAAATCGCGAGGTGCTAACGTTATCTCTAGAACTCGGTATCAACTTCAACCACATTAGCGCCAAAAGTCTAACGGTCCTCAATCCCCTGCGAGGGGTTGATAGCCGTATCATGGACGACGCAGACTTAGCTGGACCTATCATATTTTTCTTCTGTTTCGGTATATCACTTCTCTTGGTGAGCCCCCTTCTTTCTTCCGGCGAGCATGTCACTGACGCGCGCCTCTCTCCCTCCCCGCAGTCCGGCAAACCAAACTTTGGTTACATCTACGGTGTAGGCCTATTTGGCTCCGTATCAATCTACACCCTCCTCAACCTCATGTCACAACGAGGCATTGACGTCTACCGCGTCGCCTCTGTACTGGGATACTGTCTCCTACCAATGGTAGGCGTCGGCGTGATCAGTGTCTTTGCAACCCTCGAGTACGTCACTGCTCCTTGTATCCTTGATGCGAATCGCGCTCAGGCTCATGCTTCGTTTCAACAGAGGCACGCTAGGTCTTCTACTGACGACGCTTTCGATCCTTTGGTGCACATATGCCGCCTCAGGTACGCTGTTCATTCCTGGTCTATGCGTCTTCAGCTCACCGACCTCGTCTCAGGTATCTTTGTCGCAGTTCTACAGATGAGCGAGCAACGGCTCTTGGTGGCTTACCCTATTGGTCTGTTGTACGGATGCTTCGCGCTATTGACGGTGTTTAGTGGCAAAGCGCCTGTGGTTGGGGGAAAGTAGAATGATAGATGTTAGGATACGTCAGCTGATCCTATGCTTTTTCTCGAATGCGGTGTAGTGGTTCAAATGAACAGCTCGGGGCTGGTTCAGGATCTCAGAAATCACGCGAGAAAGGACAGCCAGGTCAGGCACACATTCTATGGTCTCCAAGTCGATCGTCGATCCCAGTCTGTCCGACTCGGGAATTCCTCGCAGAAACTTAGCGACGGAGGGGCAGGAGGCAGTGAGCTCCTTTTGGGACTCAAAGCCGTTCTCTCGACGACGCTGCCACTGATAGAGTAACTATGCTGTTGTCTCCCAGGAGTAAGGTTAATAGTGTGTGCCAGCGACACGCCTAAAATGATGGCCAAATGCGGACGAAACTTAGATCCTCGAAGACAGAACCCCATGATTCTGGTCTCACAAATTTCTCCTCAGACCGTTTCTCAGCAAGCGCGCGGGCTCTCTCGCGGACAACTTCGCTATTTGCCTTGCCCCTCAGCGGCAACAGCATGCTGTATATCTTAGCTTGAAGTAACTGTGAATTCCGAAAAGATGCGATTGCTGTTTCCTCCAAGTGGTAGAGTATCGGCGGCCGACCAAGCTTTCTTCCAGAATGTAACAGTGACGCGAAGTACTATTGTGATGTGTACTCAGCTCCCTTAGCCTACGCCCATATATGAGGCGCATGCGTTTACATATTCTTCATACAGATTTGTCAGTCCGCAACCTGAGACTAGCGAATTTAAGAGGTAGAAAAGTCGAAGAACCTTGATTCCGGTAACCCAAGTGACGACAGCCTGCAAAAGATCCATGTCATGTGCACCTATAAATACAGTACTTGCATCTTTGGATGAAAAGTGGAGTTTCGACAGGGACGGCGCTTGCCGGGCTTAGTCGAAGCGCCGGTGCAAAGTGCGTATTTAAGTACCAATTCCTCTCCTTCCAAGCTCCGACCCTACCTTCTCAAGGCCTGCCATTCCACTCAACAACGCCGGGCTCAAGTGCGGTACATCTTGGAGGTCATTACATTTAAGCAGCTGGGAGATGTACACTTCGGATAAAACAATCGCAGCAATACTGAGCGATGGTCACAAGTGCCCTACAAGTCTAACCACTACATTACCCTCCAGTCATTCGCCCATGCTCGTGTCCAGACCATCACCCCCGCTTGAAGATCCCCATGGCACTCACCAAATGAGCGCATATCAATGCCACCAACCTACATCAGCCCATCCTCCCGGTACAAAGAGCAGCAATAATTTCATGGTGCCTGCTGGACTACCAGACAGTTGTCCCTGCGACTCCGAGCCTCGACCAGTTATGCCCCCCACCCTCGAGTCGTCCTCCTGGGAAGATAGGGGCTGTGATCTGTACAGCCACATGGCTAATAATGGCATTGATGCCGGCGATGGAACAAAATTGGCCAAGTCCAAAGCGCCGTCTTCATTAGATCCGCCAGATAGGGCAAAAAGATTGGTCGGGGGCCGACATAAAGATCACTGTGCAGTCAAGAGTCGATGGGACTGGTTGAGACTGCTTATCCAAGCCTTCCGACGACTTGGCCGTGACCAGACTTCGAGAACAGACCGCGAACACGCCCAACACCCCCTCACACTTCTGCATCCACGTCCAAGGACGCCGTCAGCAACAGTGGCGATCAGCGCGAGCCAGCAACCTTCCGCCAGTGGCAACGAGGGAACTCAAAACCGTTCTGAATCCAATTCACGAGTCCCGCCGCAGCTTTCGTTCCCACTCCAGATGGGAACTGAAGGAGTAGCCACTGGTCTCGAAGGTCGCGTCAACACTTCCTTTGCAATGTTCGAAGGTCTAAACCGAGCCCACGTGAGTGGCGGGACGTTCTACGAAGGCCAAACGATCAACGTATACTATGTTAATCCGGTTTTCCACGGCTACGCACCGCAAGAACCCCACCCTCAAGCACCTCGCAGAGATATGTAGGCTCCTCGTTCAGGATGCTCTGTGGGATAGGCGAAAAGGCCAAGAGTTGCATTATCGGGAGCCTTAGACCCTTTGTAGTAATAAATTTGTATTAGTAGTTCAGGCGCCCCTCAGGGTTTATCGATTTTACGGTTATAGCTCGGTATTCTGAATGTTGAGCTCATAGTCGCTTTGCAGGGGCTGGTTGCAGCTGTAGGCATGTCTTTAAACCGCCGGTTCAAGGGTCTAACAGCCACATAAGACCTTATCGTCTTTAACATCAACATGCCTATGTCAGATTCGGTGTGACAGAATCTTTGAGCCCTTGAGCAATAGGGTAAAACCAGACAATGGAGGCGAGCAACGAGAAGGCAAGCAAGGCCTGAATGCCAGCGCTCATCGATACGTTCAGCGTCCGACTCGGGAAAACATCGTGGATACAATGCTGTTGTGGAGGAGCCCCCAAAGTTGTCCTGTGAAGCTTGAGCCGGAGCTTTAGCGACGCCAGCTTAAACCAAGTACCCAGTTGAATGGGAGATGGAAAGTTCTGGAGCCTTCCAAGAAGCTACGGGGTTAACGGGCTAGCCTATGTGCGTTTATCAGCGACGCGCAGGTTATCCACAGATATGTTCGATAGAAACACTACGTCATATCCAACTCTGGCAGGGGGATGGCACAAGACGGGGAGGTTTGGCGCTTCCATCCTTCGATGCAATCCTAAGTAACGCCGGGACTTGGCTTAAGTACATGCAAGCTTCTACAGTGCTTTCTTGGTGAACGCACAGAATCGACCAGAAAGTATTGGCTAGAACACCGCCGGAATCAACGTGTCGCATTTCGTGGGCCCCCTTACTACACGCGAGTGGAGCCAATCTTGCTAATAGTATTGTTAGCGCAAATGAACAAGGAAAACGGCACATACACGTCCTTTCGGATGGTAGGTACAGCTATAAATCTGGGAATCACGTGATAGGAATCCTCGGGGCCGTGTCCATGAGAGATACGGAGATAAGGTAACAAGGACTAAAATTGCATTAGGTTTCTCTTCGCATAAAGGGAGACGAAAGCAGGGCGCAGCAAAACGTGCTGCGATGTGAGTGGCGTTACTCGGTCTAAGGTCCACAACATTGTGTCCAAAAAATCAAAGCCAACCTCACCTGAAAGCTCATAACAGCTGCGAAGATGGGCCAAACCTTCGGCGACTAGCAAAAAGCCCTTGGGGAAACGTCGGCAGAGTGTTTTTAAACGCCCTTGCAAATCCGGTCTACTGGCAAAGGTTTTGCCCGAGAACACAACGGAAAGCTCTAAATTCCTCCTGCCGATGGCGATACTCACACCCCTATATCCCGAGATCCTTCTATGATCCAAAGTTTCCCAAAGGGGGCGATGTGGCCATCAGACCCCAATTTGCTGAGCAAGAGGGAAGATAGAGGGAAAGATCCTGGTATGCCCTTAATAAAAGCTCGGTGCCTTCTCAAAGCCTCTCCGAAAGCCCTAGCGTATCCCTGCTGTACAAGTTACCCCCTGCCCTTTCTCCATCCCTACATTAGCGTGCTACCATAACGAGACGCGTTGCGCTCAGGCGACGTGCACCAAGGACTGCGCGTCCATCGATTCGCCCACCTGCGAAGGCTGCACACGGTGAGATATCAAATACTTGATTTCACATTCTGACAGAGACACTGAATGAGATGAAGCAGTGTCCTTTGTATTCAATCCGACTTTCCTTCAAATGATGAGCTTGCTACCTCCAATGCCCCAGCTCGAAGCTTCACAGCCCAAGGATCACCTTGACGCTGCCCCAAACAATGCAAGCGACCACCCGCCATCGGCCAGCCGTTCTGCTGATTGCACAACTCCACGCATAACCACTGTCGAGGATCAAACACAGAACATATGCCCAGAGTGCTGTTCGCGTCGACCGACCATCTCCTGTGCCAGGCCAGATTCGCCGGATGATAGGGATGATGCTCACAATAGCGAAGGGGCTCCATCGCCCATCCCTGTGGCTGAGTTCACTATTATAGATACATTAACTGATCGAGCGAGAGCTCCTGAGACAGATTGTGCAGAGAGTTTGAAGGTTGTTAGAGGGCGGCAACAAGACCAGGATGAAGGCAAGGACCGATGGGGTTGTCTGAGGGCGCTCGTCCGCATCATTCGGCGTATAGGGCGTGATCGACGTTCGAGAGCCAACAGTCGGCAGCCAGTAAGACCATCTGCATTCCCACATCCGAAATCAGATATGCATGCTACATCATCCTCGGATGGGGACAGCCAACTGCCAAGAACCCTCTGCTACCACGAGCCTTGTCAGTGGCGAAGGTTCGAGTTCACGTATCCAATCCTTCAGCCCCTGGACCGCTTCCCCAAGTCATGTACTTCCTGCTGGAGGCTCTGGCTTGGTGGGCGGAGGGATCTCAGGCCATTCCCCGACAATGTTCGCAGGTTTGAACCAAGCACACATCAGTGGTGGCGCATTCTATGCAGCCCAAAATATCACGATATATGTCAACCCAGTGTATCACAGCTACACACCTCAAAGATTGGCACCACGCACCTCGACGCAGCTGGATCCCCGGAGGCCTGGATAACAACTGGTGACCAACATAGACGCACCAGAGGATGGCTACCATTAGCATCGGTCTCTACTGATTTGTACTAGTAACAATCGTGTCCTAACTGCATATCAACTCCCATTGACAACCAAAAGGGTGCCTCACTCCAGCAGAGGTAAGAACCATTTGACGAAGATTCAAACATCGGCGGTATCGGAACAGTAGCCGATGGTCAAGAGGGGATGGGGATGGTCGACCTGGACCATAATCAAGGCGAGTAATAGGGTACGAGTGAAGTGAGTACACAGCACATAATGAGAGAGGAGCCACACTCACCTGGTTGCCCAAGAAGTCCTCGGTCTTTGGCGGACCTCCATCCACCATCAGATTGACACTACGATGGTCGCATAAGGAAGCGAAAGTAGGCGTTGAACACTAAAGGCAGCTGAAGCGGGTCCTAGGTTGACCGAGAGGGTGATAACGGCAAAGCTCAAGGCAGAAATATCGTCCACATGGCCAGTATCTTCGACGAACGCCAGGATCGATGGTCAGTGTACAGTTGCAACCAACAATGTCATCACAGCCACCTTTTCGGAAGCAAAAGCTCCCGTCGATCAGGCACCGAAAACCGAAAACATCTGCAGGATGCCACCAAGATGCCACTCAAGACAAATTCTGTAATGAACAAGTACTAGATGAGAAGCTTACATCCCCACACCAACCCAGACCACGTGCCACAGTCGTTTTGGGACCATGGCAAGCGCGCGGGAGGCGTTGATATCCTGAGCAGGCACAAAGGCACTGATTAGGTATCTGCAGCTGGCTCTCGCACCTGTGGTGCTAGCAAGGGCCCTTAACTAATTCTGTGGCAACTCAGGAGTGGTAAACCTAGCTTCCGTGTACTTCCAGGAGTTTCCACGTCCCGACTATACAATAGGGGCTTCGCCCTATCCGCAATCGGGACCGCTTAACACCCTTCGGCCCTTGGCCTCGATCCTACCCCCTTACCTAGGGCGTAGTTAGATTTCTCGGCATATCATGAGCTGCCTATGAATGCAGCTATCTCTCTGCCAGTGGATGCGTTAAAATCTCCCGGAGGGGTGTAGTCGCACGGCCTTTCGATAACCATTGGGGATCGGGCCACAGGCTCAGAGATTAACGCGTATGCGCGCTATTGGGCAACCCCAGGATGACGGAGAAAGTGTCTGCCTAACCGAGTGAGTGACGGAAAGAGCGACAGTTCATGATCGAGAATAGATGAAAGGGCAACAGTTCATGATCGAAAGGAAATGAGAGGGAATTAAACCATCTTTCGTGATGAGTGTTCCCAGCGCTTGGAGTCTCTTTGAGTTTACCATTCTTGCGTCGATATCATGCGAACTCCGAGCCACTTATCACCGATTCGGGCTGATAAGTATACAATGTCGCCAAGTGCCATTGGAATCCAAGTAGTTACATAAAGTAGTTCGTTCAATTATTATTTAATACCCAAGTCATTTCACAGTATTTTGACCTCTATGAATCCGACGCCTCGTGCCTTCGTTTTCATCTGCGACGTCTGGCTCCTTTCGAGATATAAGCATGCCTCGTCAGCATGTTATCCACAGCCCCATCTTCCCCACCCTACACGTTGAGCCGAAGCAACGTCTTTATAATTCACTACTCAGCTCATGGCCGATGAACTCCGGCTATGGCATCAACAATTGCAGCACCCCAATTCGAGAGAGATTCTGGTATCTCCCAGGGGCATGTAGAGCTCAGCCCATTGTCAAGGTGATATAGTAATTTCTGTATTCAACGGGCACGAAATTCAACCCTCAACAGGTCACATTTAATGGATGATTCCCACTGCACCCAGAGTTTCGACGAGGCAACCTACGAGGAGACAAGACATCCAAGGACTGTGCAGTATATGCATCAGGGGCAGCAGACCGACCAGCAGCAAGATCAGGGCAACATAGGCTCGCAGGGTAGCGGTGGCCCCATCGCATGTTGGATAAGGGGGATAGCACGCATAGTGATGTGTAGAGGACGTACTAGACGAGTAAGGACGAGTGAACCGCGGCATACGAGCCGAAAGGCATCCCTGTGTTCGCGCTCAGGTTCTACTCCTTCCACCCATCCGGCACCTTCGCGACCACGCAGTAGCCATCAAGCTTCATCCGCCGAGGCGAATGGCGCGGCGTCGCCCAATCATTCCTCCTTCCCTTTTCTTACCGAGACACTTCCCCCAGCAGCAAGTCATCTGCCTGGTGAATTCACAGCCATGTTCGAAGGTGCAGCCCAAGTCAACATCAGCGATGGCACATTCTATTCAGCGCAAACAATCAATATTACTGTCAACACCCCGCACGAGTTGCGCACGGAAGAAGGTCTCAATGCATGACCTCCAGCAAATATGCCATCGTATCCACAGATATTCAGTTGCGAGCAACTGCGTGGGTTTGGGGGAGCAGAAGAGTTAGACTCTGCTTGCCAAAACGTCGTACTGTATGAGATTCCGTTGAGTTGGAGTGATTTGTTGTAAAATATGGCACATCCTTAATACCTCAGATCATACAAGACGCCACTGAGACACAGATATATTGGGGAAACAGGTATATCTACGAGTGAACAACGTGGGATAAGGAAAGTATCAGGGATAATTACAAGGTACGAGAGAGGTGATGCGGTGACAGCGCGTCAGCTAATAGGCGCGACGATAAAGCACAGCAGTGACAAAGCCAAATAGCCACTAACGGGCGCCTTCGAGGGCATCCCTTACACTTGTGTAGTTGGATCCATGAGTTAATTGGATTCGCGTACTACACGAGTCGAACGCAGGTTGGGTCGCTCCATAGGCAAGAGACACGAGACTATGAGATTTTGGGAGATTTCTTTCAAGGTTTAACCATCAGATACTGGGACAACCACAGACTGAAGCTATTTCTCGTGGCCTGGCCAAGGGCTTCGGCGTGTCAGATCCAGAGGGACGAGTATCGTGCGTGTTATCAGTGCGTTCAAATTGTGGCAGGTTTAGTGAGGCCGAAGTCGTCGATATAGTAGCGAGATGCAGGAGAAAGCAAAGCCAACTTGGGCTGAACGGCGTGTGGCAGGGTGAGGGGCAGCCGAACGGACTTTTTTGGATGAACGAGCTGACATGGGATGCAAAGCCAATGGCGAAGTCTACCAATGACTATGTGCCTGTAAAGGAATCAGCCTGTCCAGCAAATGCTGCAGCTCAATGACGACGGCAGCGAAAACTTCTGGTCGACGTCCTAGTTGTGCCTGACGTGCTTGTCCCACTTTACGCATATTTATGGTGTGGGCGATACCAGGCTATAAAACCTGGCCTCATGTCGCCTCATGACAATCATCAACCCAAGTTGTACCTTGCCCCACCTTACACACATTAAGCCGAAGCGACGTTTGCATTCCTTGCTACTAAGCCCGTGACCATTGAATTCTGGAGGGGCCTATGGCGCCTGCATTAATGCTCACAACGCCCCAAGTCGATCGAGATCGTCACGTTTCACAGAAGGGTCTATCATCAAGGTGATTATTAGCTACTAGGTGAATTAGACAGCTTCTATATCCTGACCCTCGACAGATCACGGACAGTAAACGATGCGAACGATGCGCCTTACGAAGAGAGGAGGCATGAGGCCCATGTGAATCAGGGGCTGCGGAACGAGCAGCAGCCAGATCAAGATAGTAGAGCGGCCGGCGATGGCCGACTTGCGGCTTGGATAAGGAGAATCTCACGAGTAATCACGTTATGGATGCGGCGCACCCGAGGTGAAAGGGGGAGCAGTTCGCGGTTGTCGTCGCAAGCGCGCCCAGGCTTAGTTTCTCCTGCTATCCATGGCTCGACATCGCCCAGTCATTTGCACCCCCCCTTCCTGGCCGAGACGGTTCCTCCAGCAGCACCTTACCGTGAAGTCATAACCAGCGCCACCACATCGTCCGCCATAGCGATGTTTGAAGGTCTGGGTCAAGCCATTATTAGCGGCAGTGCATTTTACTCAGCACAAAACATCAATATAAATATCACCGTCCACTCTCCACATCTGGTTCAGCGTCCCAACGAAGTTCCCCCTCAACAACCTCCAGTTGACACATCGTCGTGACCCTGCCTTGTGGTCGTGCCGGGCAAGTGGGAAGACTTGGGAAGGGGAGGCCAACACGGTTTGCGTATATGGAACAATATAAATATCAGCGAAGTGGGCACCTACGTATATATATCAACATGGAAATATACATACATACAAGGATACCAGGTTGGCTTCGAGTCGAGGTTCACGATAGCCATTGGGATTTCGTCGGTATGTCGCCTCGACGTCCTCGGATGTAATCACAAAGCTGGGTGGGGCACGAACACCATCGATGGCGGGTATACGGTTCCAACAGCGTCGTCACAGCCACCTATTCGGAAGCAAAGAGGATTGCACCGAAATCATGCTGCAGGATGCCACTGAAGATAAATTCTACAGCGAACATCTAATGCTCTGGTTGAGAAGCTTAAATCCATGCACCAGTGCAGACCACGTGCCACAGTCGTTTTTGGGAGCATGGTAAGCGCGGCAGAAGAGATTGATATCCTCAGGATCCCCGGCGAGCACGCACTAATTGGGTGTCTGCGGCTCGCTCTCGCGCCTGTGGTGCTAGTGAGGGCCTTAATTAATCCTGCGGCAACTCAGCGGCGGTACGCGTAACTTCCATGTATTTCCAGAGTTTCCAGATCCGGAGTATAAAACGATGAGGGCTTCGCCCTATCCGCGATCAGGACCATCGACGCGGGTGCTTAACACCCTTTGGTCCAAGCCTCGTAGATCCTACCCCCTTAACTAGAGCGCAATCAGATTTCTAAGAACATCATGAACTGTCTCTGAATGTTGCTATCTCCCTGCTAGTGGATGCGTTGAGATCTCCATGAAGGGGTGCAATCGCACGGCCTTATGATTTTGGGAATGCAAGGAAGCAACCATCTGGGATCGGGTCACAGGTTTGGAGATCAATGTGTACGCGCGCTATTGAGCAACCCCAGGACGACGGAGAAAGGATCTTCCTAATCGATTGAATGAGAGCGACAGTTCATGATCGAACACAAATGAAGGGTGACAGTTCATGATCGAAAAGAAATGAGAGGCCAACCGTAATTAAAACATCCTTGCTAGTGTTCCCAGCGCTTCGAGTCTCTTTGAGTTTACTGTTCTTGCGTCGCTATCATGCGAACTCCGAGCCACCTATCACCGATTCGGGCTGATAAGTATACAATAGCGCCGAGTGCCATTGATATCTAAATATTTAAAGTAGTTCGTTCAGTTGTTGTTTAATACCCAAGTCATTTCATAGCATTTGGCTCTATGAATCGGACACCCCATGCCTTCGCTTTTCATCTACAACACCTGGCTCCTCTCAGGATATAAGAATGCCTCGTCAGCCTGTCAGGCACAGTCTCATCGTACCCCACCCTACACTTCGAGCCGAAGCAAAGTCATTATAATTCACTACCTAGCTCAAGGCTGATGATTTTCGGCTATGGCATCAACACTTGCAGCAACGCAATTCGAGAGAGATTCTCGTGCCTCCCAGGGACATGTAGAGCTCAACACATTGTCAAGGTGCTGCTGTAATTTCTCAATTTAACGGGCCCGGCTTCAACCCCCAGCAGGTCGCCTGCAGAAGATGGTGTCCACTGCACCCAGGGACTCGACGAGGCGGCTCATGAGGAGAGAAGACACTCAAGGACTGCGCAGTACGTGAATCAAGGACAGCAGACCGAGCCTAGTCAGCAGCGAGATCAAGACAACAGAGATTTGGAGGTTGGCAAGGGACCCATTGCGTACTTGATACGGAGAATTGCGCGCATAATGCTATGTACAGGACGGAATCGACGTACAAGGACGAGCGACCGGCGACACAAGAGCCAAAACGCATCGCTTCGTTCGCTTCCAGGTTCTGCTCCTTCAACCCATCTTGCACCTCCGCTACCATGCAGTAGCCATCAAGCTTCATCCGCCACCGCAAATGGCTCAACGGCGCCCAGTCATTCGTACCTTCCTTCCCCTACCGAAACACTGCCACCAGCAGCAAATCATCTGCTCTGTGAAGTCGCAGCTAGCTTCACCATGCCCTTGATGACAGCCATGTTCGAAAGTCCAGCCCAAGTCAACATCAGTGGTGGCTCATTCTACTCAGCGCAAACAATCAACATGAACATGAACGTCACCGTCAACACCCTGCACGAGTCGATCGCCCAAGGCGGTTCTACTGGATGAACGTCCTCCAAACCCTCGAGGACTTGATCGGGCCAGTTTTCCCAAGGTTCTGGGCTCCCCCGATCCGGTGGGTTGTGGTCCCTGAGTGGGATCTGACCTTGGAACAATACACACACACACACACACACACACACAACGAATACCCGTTCGCAGGCATTGGGTTTGCAGAGTAGTGGGCAATTGCGAGGGCTCGGGGGAAGTCTACAGTTGGACCGTGGCGCTTGCCAAATCGCCGTACTGAGATTCCTTCGAGTTTGTAGTTGGAACCATGAGTGAATAGGATTCAGATACCATATGACTCACCCCAACCAGCGATGGCCTCGAACGTGGACTGGGTCGCTCCACAAGGCGAGAGTCGTCAGACCATGAAATCGGGAGACTGCCAGTTACTTCACCAGCCGCTGAAGTCGTGCTCACCAAAGGTTTTCGCCGTTTCAGATCCAGAGCAACGAGTGCCGTCCATACTTTTAGGACCTCGGTGTAATCGCGGCGCAGGCCGTCCAACTTGTACCGACGACAGCATCCGTCGTCGCCATCAACAGCACAGCCTATTGACAATCAGGCACCAAATTGGAGAATTGAACATATAAGATTGAGCATAGGACATAAAATAACAGCAGAACAACAGCGGGAGAATAATCTGGAGGCTGATGGAAACGAATTGAGCCTGTTCTAGCGTACAGCTTTTGGGCAATACCGCATCTCCTTTGTACCGCGAATTGCGACTCGTCCAGAAGACCTTGAAGCTTGAAGCTCCTTGCCTGGTGAAGCCAAGTCGGTGGCTGTCTCGCAGTTGTGAGCTTTGGGCTTATAATGCGTTCGCACTTCTTCATAAGCACATGGTTTAAGCGTCCATGAGGATGATATTAACACAACGACCTACATCTATGACCGCTTACCCTCAGCTCGCTTGGTGCGTCGGCGGGTTTTATACTGCTATCAGAAGCTGTTAGAGATATCGCACACAACGTCAAACTAGGCAGGGGGCAAACGTACAAGGTCTCTATCGCCAGCCCACGGTGCAGGCAAGCCGAGGTTTCGGTTTGCATTTGTATCGGTAATGTCCCTGAGGTTGAAAGACCTTCCTGCCCCTGACCAATTCACCTCGAAGTGGGAATCACAGGCGACATTTACACGGGGATTGTTAAAGCGACGGATGCATCCTGAAAATGCGAAGTAGACGGCGACAATGGTAGCAAGGGTAACACAGAGGGACGCTGCGTCAATAGTCATTGTATTGGAGTTGGTGAGGATCAGTAGCACCAAGACTCGCCTCTTTTTATACCATGCCTAGTATGATGGAAGGCGCAAGAGCAGCAAGGAATGCTGGTCTTCGAGACACAGGGCGGCAGGCGAGTGGTAGAGAAGGACCCCGGAACGTGGGCGAGAAGCAACAATATGCCGGGGTCCTGGTGGCTATTGGTCCGGACTCCCTTGACCGCGACAGCCGTCAGATTAGCTTTTGGCGGCTAGCACTACTACTAGCAACACTTCCCGTAGGCAGCCCTGACATTCCTACTTTCGCGACACAGGTACCCACTAAATATTAATGTAGTTGGAGAAATGATTCCGCGATTATATGGATTCCGTGTCGCGATTAAAGCATAGAGAAAGTCCATCTGCAACCAAGAATTGGTTTAATGAGCTTCGAGTGGATTGAACCAAAGACATGTATGCGTACAAACCATCATGACTTGGAGAGGATTTACAGCATTCCAGTGCGTGAGAGGTTTGCCGCGTGCGCAAACGTAACCTTGAACACCTTTGTGGTCATTGTGTGCCCGCAAGGCGACAGGGTTACCATTTTGTGTCCATGGACCTTCCAATCTCAACGTGAGGCCAACAACACGTTTTGCGCCGTGGGAGTGCCAATGGCCGCGTTGGGGCTTAAACATTACTGTGAATGCCCTTATCTAGCACGTACCGGAGCTCTGGGTGCTGTGGTGATGCACGATGGTATCCGGAGGACTAAAACTATTCTTCTGTGAAACACTTCCCCCGAATGATACAAGAATGTATTTGATATCCATGGCAGGTGTTCCGAGCAGCAAGGGTAAAAGGGGAGCGATTGAGCCCTCTAACCCCAATGTATTCTCATTTCCGTCATGGCGACCCTCATTCTTTGGCAATGGCATCATATCGACAGGGTTGTTCGTTGGGGGGATTCCCTGTTCCCATTGGTAAACTCTAATATTGACAGTTCTTCTCTCTCGACGCGTGGAATATGGTTCATCCCCTTGAAGTCCCGCAGCCTTTGCGCCAAACCATTAGAATAGAAGGTTTATAGTAGTCGGGCTCGCCAAGGAGAACAAGACACGAACCGAGTCGGGGCATGAGTTGAACCCATTAAGGCGCTTGGGAAAGTCCCAAAGAAATAACCTGGAAAATTCTCTGTTCCTATTGGCAAACCCTAATATTGATCCAAGTTCCACGGGGGTGCAGTGCGGTCCTTGGGGTTTAACGGTCTCTCCACCAGCATCGCGACGGCTGCGGACATTTTTTGTGAAGAAATGATTACTTCCCGTGGCTTGGGGAGAGGATCCCCGCCTAGGACTTGGAAAGGCGAGAAGATTCCAATCAGCTCTGCCATACCTTCACCTGCTCCCGTCCTATACAATTTACCCCTGTTCGGGTCCGTCCTCGTAGCAAGACGTGATAGAAGCGTGAATAAGAAGATGAGATGAGGCCTTTTGAGAAAAGAAAAATGTTTCCGACATCTCCCACACAGCAGGTTTAGAGAATAAAGCCGGAACAACCGCCCACCACGGCCAACTTCTCTGCCGCCGCCTCTATCACGATTCACCCTTGCAGTTGCAGCCCCTCTACAAGGCACGCCCCCATCAATCTTGCTTGTATCGCATGATAAACAGGTACTTGGCATGGGGGACTGGTCAGGGCTGCATAGATAGACCCTGAAGAGCTCGATTTCTTATTCATCAGGGGCCACTACGCGGCGCGGTATGACCCGATGGGATCGATCAGCCTCTCCCGCCCTGACATTATATAGTCAATGATTACCACATTGTTACCAGTTACTGGGAAGGCCCGTCTTATAGAGTCCTCTGACCGCGCTAACGTCACTGATAACATATATTTAGGTCCTGAAGAGGGCGCTATCAGCGACAAGGCAGAATTGGCCCACTGGCAACCGAACGGCCAACCCCTGCTCAACCACCCGCCTAGAAGATATCTCCGATCATGCTGGGGTCAAGATATCAGCTTACTTCTCGGGCTGGCCGAACCTTCGTCGATACTCATCTGCTAGATGCGCAGATGACTATCCCACAGCAACATGCCAGGATCTAGGCAGGCTCCGTTCATGGCGCTGCCGTTCGGGCAGTCATGACCACACGACGACCACTGGTCATCTGTACTGGGGATCTGACCATGTGATGACCACTGGTCATCTTCACTGGGGATCTGTCCTCATTTTACTCTGAATAAAGGCCATTACTGGTGCCTCCTTCGTTGTCCCCGTGCCCTGGTCTGCAGCAGATGCACCACAGCCTGAAAGCCATCGCCTTCAAGTCGCATTCAAAATAGCTGTACTAGGTAAAGCAAACTATGGATTTTATTTGGAGCAGAGTTGTACCCGGCTGCTAACTAGTGGACGTATGGAAGGTGAGTTGGCAATATCCGTCCGTCTGTAGACCGGCGGCAGAGGTCGGGCGGTGCAGACAAAGAAAAAGTCGGTGCAAAGAGACCAAGTGCGAGGTCTTTTTAGCTTATCGAATCAAACGCGTTGCTCCTAGAAAAAACATGTACAACGAAAGGGGCAGTGCCACCAACACCACCACAGAGCACCTCCAGTATCGCTCCTTAATTCTCGTCTTCTCGCTCTCTTGCTCTCCATATCTTTTTGGCACAGAGCAGTGAGGTTGTACATTCGGATACGATGCCAGGTCCAAGCTACATATTTCGGCGCGACTGCAGCCAACTTCCCTTCGTCCTTCGGGCTGACAGACTCCGAACAAGGTCGGATTCGGAGTCAACATCTTGCACACCGCCAACCAGCCCTGTCTTCACACTACGTTTGGACCTCCACCATGGGATATCCAATGACATCTCCTTGAAACCTTCTGACCTATCATCTAGCAAGATATGCACAAACAACGTTGATCTGAGCACAAGCGCCCCAGAACCGATATGCGCACAATTCTCAGACACCGCCCCCAGGGTATCAGCGACTCAGGCGCTGTCACAGCGCCAGTCGGCAATTCAGAGTATTGTATCCATTCCAGTACGCCTGCTACATTTCTCTTTCCGATCTCCCTTGACTCAACGAACTAGATTTCAGCGATCATCAACAAAGGTTCTCATGAGACTCTTCCTCCCGGGCCTCCCTCAACTCATCCCCAACTGCTTCCTACATTAACTTCTTCTCTAACAACTGATCTTCCTGCTCCATCACCGGCAAGCTCCCCTCTTCCCTCGATTGCAAACGCTGGTCTGGTTCATCCTCCCACCGCCCGCACCCAAAAAGAGTGCCATTTAGTTCGAAAGCGGAAACAATCTCCCCCGAATCCCACTTCGAGACTTGACGTTTGCCAGACTAAGAAGCCCAGGAAACTCCACCCTGAGTCGTCAGGAAGATTGCCTAAACGAACTGCTTGTCAGTTTTGCAAGGTGAAGAAGGTTCGCTGCATCCAGGATCCCAGCTCCATGGCAAACGAGGCACCCTGCTTGTGAGTACATTTTTTAGGACAACCTCAACTGAGGTGCACTTTGCTAATTCAGTCCTAGTCCTTGCTTGAAAGCTGGCGCAACCTGTGACTATTCCCCGCCTGCTGTAGGATCACCGGCTCATCAAGTGGGTGTTCGTCGACACCAAAGCCGGGTTGAGGACCAAAAGAAACGACAATTAGCCAGGGCTCATCGGGCTGAAGGAAACAATGTCTGTGTGTTCACCACCCCAGTTTCAGCAGAAAACTTTACTTCGGATGGCAATCGCAATTCGGTTGCAGAAGCCTCCTGTTTGCCTTAACGGGCTCTACGCATCGCTACCTACCTTAGAATCATAAGTACAGCGACCCCTCCTGTTGTATTAACCATCTTACTCTAGATTAGATTATAAACATATATATATATATATATACATATGTCTCTGTATATTCCGGTTCTGATTTGAGATGAGAGGTGCGACTACAAAGCACCAAAGCAGCGTCTCCATCCGAGTTGCCATGTGCTCTTGAATCCAAGCCTTACAAGGAACTCAGAGACACAGCTGGACCAAGTAGTGTTGGCGGGTCGGGAGGCGCACCTATGTGTATGGGTCGGTAGTTCCCATACCCGCGCCCCACAAAACGCGCCCAAAACTTCCAAAACGGGTGAGATTTAGACGAGTGAAGAGAACTCGGCGCTTGTGAAGCTGATCTCAGCCTTCGGATGTTTGAAGGGAGGTGCTCGATCACCTGATTGGCAAGGCTGCCGGAACTTAGAAGGATGGGAATGGAATATGAAGCGGAGGAACGGAACATGGAGGAGATAGTGATGATAACGGACGAGACGACTCAGAGATGAACGAGGGTGCACCGAGGACAACGATGTCCTGTGCCGTAACAAGCATAAACGAGGCTTCTTGGCGAAGCGGAGCAGACAAGCCAAGAATAGAACGAGTTGAGACTTCTGCGAATTCAGAAGCTCAAACGAGGGTGATAGCAAGCTTGATACTGGTGGAAAGAGAGCAGTATTGGTATGTAGTTAGAGGGAAAACCTGCTGGGGAGGGAACCTCCAAGCCAGGAGGCAAGCACAGGCCTAAATGCGTAGGTAGATATCTGATAGGAGCTACTCTACTGAGTTGTACCTTAATTGGCGGAGATATCGTATGATTGTCCAGTTATTGTAGGTACCGACGAGGCTGAAGAGAAAAAAGAGAAGGATAAATGAAGATGCTGACAGGCAGAAGGGAGGGAGACAGGTAGAAGAAATATGCGAGCTTGGCGAGGAGGTGCCAAACTCAATTAGGAAGTGTCACACCCAAATCGGGTATGTCCGCCGAGGGCGAAGGGTCTCGTTCCGTCCTCAGACGAATGAGACTCCTTACACAAGTTATGGGTGATTTCATCACTCAGCTCATAGCTCACTCAATCCATCTGTTTGATGCAGTTATTGGGCTTGCCCTGGATGCAAAACCCATGAGTTAATGGCCAGGCTACAGCACAGGTACAGGTATGGGTCACCTTCATACCTGTAGTTACCCGTGATCGTCACTAGGACAAAGTAATGGCAAGAGCAAGGGCTAATTTGACAGGTGATATTCTAAACATAGCTCTACGCTGTACAAAAGGTGTTATGTGTCCCACCAAGGAATCTGGCAATAAATTGGGTATTCTCTCGGAACATACGAAGCTCAAAGGGTGCATTGCTAGCGTGGGGAGGTAGGAATGGATGGGAACGTGAAGGCTGTCGGTGCTGTAAATCACGAAAGTCTTCAGATGTAAGCACTCATGCCACTCAATGCTTCCGAAATTATATACTGCATAACTCGCTTCCGGGGTTGTTGTTCGGTGCAAAAGGTTGTCGCCATGCCAAACTTAGTACTCACTGCATAGTGCACCTTCCCTCTGCAGAGAACATTTCACAGCTGAGCCTGATCTACATCCAATATAAGCCGGGATGGAAACAGTTCATGAGGATAATGCAGAATGAACACCTGTGCGGACTGAGTGAGGGTCCTTTCTTGAGCAGCGTAAGTAGGGTCCCACGTATCCACAGCGCTGAGGTAACTCTGGTGGGAGAAAAGTAAAATAAGCAAGGTTTTGCCAATCAAACAGAAGCAGTTACAGCATTGAGAAGCGCTCTAGCGCAGGACCCGAAGTTTCAATTGCAGTGAACTCAGGGTAGGAGTTTGCAGGCGCGTATCACTTCCAAATTCAGCCAGCATCTTGTCCCGGGATGCATCTGACAGCTCAAATGTGCTTGCACAACATCATGTCCCGATCCATGGCTCGTAACTACTGTAACCCTGTCCCTGTTTCCGCAAATGCTTCCAGGACTTGTTTCGTTATGGGAGGTCTCGAACGACTTTGCTCTTTTTGGCTCTTGCGTGCCGGGACTGGAGCTCACCGGCATACGCAGATATTTGCCTGCTCAACTACTTAGCTTTCATCCAATGCTATGACTAAGCTTTGACAAGAAACCCCAACACTTCCCCGACCTCTGCTATATAAAGGCCAGCATTTTTTGCTTTCCATCAGCACCACCGCTCTAAGTCTTTTTCCTTCTGCCAGCTCCTCTCTGCACATCTCTCCCACTATGTCGTCCAACAAGCACCGTGCTTCTAACACCACTCCCCGCCAACCTGTGGTTGAGCGTAGAACCCAGAGGCGTTTCTTATCCTCTGGAAATGCAGTTCTTTCCACGCCGTTCACTCTCCGTCGCTCTGCCTCTGAAGGGACCCAAAGAAATGGTGTACTTCTCCCTATTTCAAGGATCGTCATTGCACCAGCTCCTCCGGCAGCATCTGCTGAGGCCTTCTTCACCCCCCTCCGGAAGGGTCAGAAGACCATAGCCTCCACTTCATACTCACTCCCCCATCTTGCTGAAGGCAGTCACCCCTTTGCTGCTGATAGCCAGCTTCCTAGTGCTCCTGTTGGCAACTGGGAGCCTGCCACATTCGGCTTTGGGGATCCGCGATCACCACGTTCAGGCAGTCTCGAATATGTTGACCCTCCGTCTCCCACCCCTCAATTTGGTGCTTTGAATAACACTCAGGGTCAGATTGGAGGGTCTGAATCCACCGCTTCCTTGCCTACGCTCTCTCCCCATGCTCGTGCTGAAATCAGGAGGGGAAAACGTGCGTACCATTCCTCTTGTGCCTCCTTGCCTCGAATCATGCTGATAAATTTGTTCAGAGCCTGAGCTTCGTAGCGCGCCAAAGCTGGCAAGCCCCTTTGATGCTGCGCTTGTGCAGGTCACTTCCTTCGGGCAAACGACGGGCTGGATGACACAGTCCGACCTGGATGCTTTCAGCTCGGGTTCCACCACCGAGTCGGAGCCATCAGTCCCGCGTCCACCACATCAGGTGCCTGGTTACGAGATCGTCGACTCGGATAATTCGTCGTCCTCAGCCAACTCGTCAAACAGCTTCACCACTCCCCCCCAAGAACCAGTTGACGCAGATGGTGATTTCAGCGTCGGCCTGGACGACAGTGCTAGCGACGAGGTTGAGATGGGATCAGTCGAAAGTATGATTGGTATGTTGGCTTTGAACTCATGCCCTCCTACTTACTAACTAGTCAGTAGAATCCCTTGATCGGATGCCACGCCCACCAAGCCCTCATTCGGATATTGTTACTGGTGAGCGAATAGTGTTACCTCCTTACTTCTTGGCCTAATTACCTCAAATCAGAACACAACCATGAGCCCAGTCGCTTCAGGGAGGATCATTCTTCCCTTGGACCTGTGCCTTCCTTCATGGCCTCTTCTCAGGCGGCAAGTGCAGGGTGGGATACACCCAGTCACATTAGCATTGGAAGCTCCTCGGAGGAGCCCGAATCGCCTCAGGCTGCAAACCATACAACTCGGAGTGTTACTGGTGGGCGTGCCCCTTTCAGAGGTATGCTATAGTTTTCTCCCCAAACTACCCCCTTATTAACGGTGTGAGTAGAGAAGCCACTTGGAAATTCCCTGGCCAAATCCATCAAGATCTTTGATCCTGTGAACCACCCGGTGACCCTTCTCTTCAACGTTGCCAACCCTGGGCCAGGTATCACCGAAAAGGAGCTTGCAAATATTCTGCATAAATGCCGCAAATGCCATAAATGCCTCTATTCACTCCACCTCTCTAGCCATTTCTGTGACAAGCTTGCATTTGCAGCTATCAACGAGAAGGACTTCAGCCTCAACCGCTACCTGTCCAGCCACAACAATGTCATCGGCATTGCTGTCTCGCAATTCAAAGACGTTTTTGTCAGATGCGACGACTGCGATCGGATCTTCTGGCGCCGAAAGGTAGACGAGCATGTCTGCCCAAGGTACAAGTGAGCATTTAACTCCATCCTCCTTCCTAGTTTTTTTGCGCAATGCGCCAACAGTTGGCATTCAACTGCTGCTGTCTCTGTTTCGTCGATCATGCATCTCGCACCGTCTTGTCTTGTCTTGTCCCGGTCCACTACTTCTTTAGATATCAAATTCTCTTCCTTTTGCACATTTTATTCTCCCTCTTTCCCTAGACTTCGACTGCTCTTCCTCCCGTAAAAATTTGACTCCCTTCTTTTCCTAGATTTCGATTTCACATCTTTTCCTATAGATTTCAAGCTCCTTATCTTTCGACTCTTTCTTCTCCTTGAACATTTCTCATTTTCAGCTCAATTTGACCAAACTCCATTCTCTACGTAATCTTCCTTACTAGGCTCTATCTCTTATACATTTTTCTCTGTTTATACTCTCTTTATGTCTACGCACATTGGTGGCTTGAACCCTCTTTGAAGTACCTTCCAACCGCTGCTCACTATGCTTTGTGTTCTATCCCAGTTCGTGTAACATGTTGACATACGTTACAATATGATTATCTTAGTCCCAGCTTCAGGATGTTAGACTGGTTCTACGGTGCAAGCGCCCATGTTTGATGCAATCAAATGTCACACGTGATGAATTCGTCGTGCGCGAAACGTAGACTCGTATCTATTCTGCGACCCCCATGCAACGACCCCCGATCTTGCTTTGTGCCGAGAACACTTTCATGACCTCAGTCTGGCGATGGGAGCTGTTGCCTTCCTCTAGGATTCACTAGGCCCACAACCGCGGTTCTCTGCACATCAGACCGACTCAAAGGGATCGACAAGTTGTTGTGTAAGAAGAACGAAGAGTGTTTTGCAAGGGATAAGTGGATGGAGGTCATGGAGAGTGAGTGGCTCTTGTTCTTCTATGATGATGGCTAACGAACGTGTAGGTGACGGGATGGGATTCAAAGATGGCGAAAAGGTCGAGTGGGCGATGAATGTGGTTCTGCGAGGAATCAAAGAGCCTTGACTGCGAGCGTCTATCAGGTTCGTATCCTTGTACGTTCATGATTCGCTCTATTTAACATATTTGCAGACCCTGTTCACGTCTACTCTCCTTCATCTGCACCACAATGAAGAGAATGCGCTGCTCCTCTCAGCAACCTCACCCGTTCGTATGACCGTCGAATCAACTTGACTTGGCTTTTGAGGTGGATTGGAAAGCGATGGATCAGTATTTGTCAAGACGGAGGCTTCGACGCTTTGGAAGGATGGGCTCTCAAAGAAACCAGCAATTGTAAGCCACCAGTTCCCCATCTCTACTCTGTACTCACGCTCTTTCAGATATTGAAGTCCCCCTTGAAGATCTCTTCGACCCAAACCCCAAGCCCTCCTCCGCACCTCGCTCCAACCCGCTCAGCCTACACCACAACACCTCTCAATGGTCAAAGCACCGCCGACCCGTCTCTCAGCACCCTCACACATCCCGCATCGACACAGACAGCGATGCTGCATCCTCCATGCGCGTTTCCCTGCTCACTCATAACACCGGTACACCCTCCTCCAGCCGTCCTACACGAACAAGAGAAGGAGGACCATCTGCTTTGTATACGCCTTCGTTGACGCCTTCGATGAACCAACGAGGAAAGCGTGCAGAAAGCGTGACAAGTTCTGTGAGGACCAGCATGAGCACGAGGAGCACAGCAGCGTACAAAAGCGCTAGTACTGTCAGCGCTTCTCGACGATGCGAGCAGACCGTAACCGGTCTATCCTCCGCCTCAGTCAGCTTCTCCGTCCTCAGTCGATCCGTGGCCTCTTCATCCGTCAGCAGCAATCAAAAAGAAGGGGACGACAAAGTCAATTCGCCAGCCAAGCAGGTTGCGGCGAGTACGAGAACGCGGATATGAAAGAGGCCAAGCCGCGGGGGCGGGAGACACAACGTCCAGGTCCAAGCTGATAGCTCAAGATGCCGATCTGGCTCGTGCAGCTGCAGAATACGACGAAGAGGATGATGGCTTGGACAAGGCAGATGATGGAAGGATAGTGACGAAGACGCAGCTTCCGACTCGACGGCGGGTTACGACTACCAGAGGTGCACAAGCCAATGGCGGAAAAGGCAAAGAAATCGCAGGAAGACAATCCCCTGCCATCTCTCGATGAACCACCCTCTCTAATGCCAGCCTCTCCGCGCCAGGCAAGAAGACGCTCGTCGCTCGAGCTTCTCTCGCCACTGTCACCTCTCGAGGAACGACGAGCACCACCAACCGACCTCGATCCTCCACTTCTCCCATTCGTAGTGTTCAAACCAACTCGGGTGCTAGGAAGGCTAGGGCTGGTTCAGCCGTCTCGAGCTCGACCAACAAATCCCCCACTCACACCCTGTCCAACTCGAGAAGAAGTGTTCGAACGAATACGACGACGGAGGTGTCCCAATTGCGCGCTACAGCTTTGTCTCAAGCGATCTTGCCTGCTATATCGACAACTTCGAGGAGCACGCTCTCTTCTCGTCCGAACTCTCGATTATAAGTGACATCCACCAACACCGGTGTTGCAGGGCGTCCGTGTCAACTGTCAGCACCGACTCGAGCACGACAGAATCAACCGACATGACTTTCCGAACCCCAGCGCAGGAGGTTCTCTCAGTACCCTACCACACCCGTCGTCTCTAGCGGCCTCTCGCCCATCGGCGGTCTTCCTCAATCACGCAAGAAGGTCGCAGCGAGCACAGCCCCGACCACAAGCGCCAGTACGACCAAATTCGTTGCCATCCCCGCACGACGACGTAAGACCTCTGCTCCTACGGGCGGAGCTGTCGTCAGCAGGTGCTGCAACCCTACGAGTCCATAAAGTCTTTAGCACGCTCAATCCGGCAAAACTCCCACATAGTAGGCCCACGAAACGGACGCTCGTCTCGCCTGTTTCGCCGACTGCTTCTACTTCGAAGCCAAAGCCAAGCATAACAGTGCTTCGCTTCAAAGTTCCGACGACAAGCCTGGCTGAGAAGAAGCGTACAGTGGGTGGTGCGGCGCAGGTCGAGGACTTGAAGACCACATTGAGTCCAACTCGTTTACACTGTGCTTTCCTGGGGTGAAAGGGGCGACTTTTTACGCTATGCTGAAGAGGTGTGTTTGCTTGTTCTTTTCAATGCCTTCCTTCGGCTCGAAAATGTGTCCCTCGACATGGCGTAGGCGCTGACTTTGCGCCAACTCACAGTATCCACGACTTTTGGAATGGCTTGTTTGACGTGACGACTTCCAACGCAATTCGTCTACGTCGACCAAGGAAGCAGGAGGCTGACGATAGCAGAGCCCTCTCCTCCTCCCCCTCCTTTGAAACGGAAACGCAGAGAATCGGGAGCACAGTCTTCGACACGACGACGCAAAGTTTCAGTCGACGTGACAGCCACCCAACATTTTCCTACTACCTATGGTCCTCCTCCCGATGTCTACCTTCCACCACACTCGCAGGTCGAGCGAATCGTTGGCACTGGCCATCGACTGCTCGACGAACAAGTGGACGAAGTGATGGAGTTTGCCAGACATTCGATGCCATACGACTATCCAGCTCACCGCAGACAACACCAACGAGGATGATGTCTGGTGGTGAAAGGCTGCCAGAATTGCATTCACCTCCAATGTCATCACTCGAGCCTCCTCCGCCGCCGCTGCCATCATCATCAAGCCGCCAAACACCGCCAGCCGCTTTCCTTTACCACCACGACTGTCCGACAGCCGATCTACCACCGCGAACCAGAGCCTCTACTCCAGAGCTCAGCAGAGCACGAGCATCAGTTACAGCAGCAGCACCGGCGCTTCCACACCAGCCGCGTCCAAGTTATCCAGTCTTTCCACCAGAGCCAGAGTCGGAGAGCAGCCAACCAGCAGCATCCTCCAAACCTAGTCATCAGCGCTCTCAATCCTTTCCTCATCCCCGTTCAACTACAGCAACCTGTAGCAACGCTAGCGCAAACGGGAACACCAATATGGCCTCAACTTCACGAGCAGACGCCTCCGCATCCGACCTTCCACCACTCTCACTCTCCATCCTCGGCGTCGAGCCACTAGACGAGTTTATCAAGAGGAGATTGCAGACTTCGTACACCACATGATCGTCACCAGACCAGAACATCTCGGAGGATTGGTCGAAGTAGAGGCTAAAGTTGGCGTTTTACGAGAACCGCGGTCGGGTGCTCGAATCCACGTACCTGTCCTAGTGGAAAGTGGTGAGTTTCAATCCTTTATCTTGCTAGACGAAAGCTGAAAACAGAAATGTAGTGCTTCAGCCAGACGCCCTAGACGTACGGTTCGAATCCAACATGTCCGTCACACAACACAGGCACTATAACCAACTCTTGAACAACCTAAAGACATCCTCAGATTCACCCTCCCATCCTGCTTCACCCGTCGAATACTCGCGTCTCCTACCTGATTGACACCTTCTACGCCGACGCCTCGAATGACATGTCCAACGGTGATAGAAGGCTACGCGGAGACAAGATACGCGTAACGAGAGATGAAAAGACCAACAGTGTTGTGGCAGTCGGTGAAGAAGATTCGGCTGGGAGATTTGAACACCTGTGGAGGGTGAGTGAGCGTAATTTTTCTCGTTATGAATCTCAACTGATGAATTTCAGGTGACGGACTAGGATTTGAAGATGCTGAAAAGGTCGAGTGGGCGATGAATGCCGTTCTACGGGGTGTCAAGGAACCGTGGGCTGCCAGCGGTTATCAGGTTTGCGTCCTTGCACTTGCCTTCGTTCTCTAACTCACATCTTCCAGACGCTGGTCTTGTCCATCCTCCTTCGCCCTCACCCAAAACGAAGAAAAT
This sequence comes from Coprinopsis sp. MPI-PUGE-AT-0042, assembly GCA_020736565.1. Lineage (NCBI taxonomy): Eukaryota > Fungi > Basidiomycota > Agaricomycetes > Agaricales > Psathyrellaceae > Coprinopsis > Coprinopsis sp. MPI-PUGE-AT-0042. The sequence goes on from JAHBOF010000131.1 coordinate 267,765, forward strand.
GCGCCTCTGCTCTCAGCAACCTCGCCTATTCGTACGACCGTCGAGTCAACTCGACTGGAGCTTTTGCGGTGGATTGGAAAGCGATGGATCGGTATTCGTCAAGAAGGAGGCTTCGACGTGTTGGAAGGGTGGGCTTTAAAAGAAATCAGCGATCGTAAGTCAGCCCATCCCCCATCTTTACTCTCTACTCACATTCTTCCAGACATCGAAGTCCCCCTTGAAGACCTCTTCAACCCGAACCCCAACCCTCCTCCGCGCCTCGCTCAAACTCACCCAACTTGAATCACAACGCCTCTGCCCGTTCAAAGCACCTCCGACCTGCCTCTCAACATCCTCATACATCCTGCATCGACGCAGATAGCGACGCTGCCTCATCGATGCGCTCTCCTTGCTCAGTCGTAACACCGGTACACCTTCCCGACCACCCTACACGAACCAGGGAAGGTGGATCATCAGCTTCCTACACCTCGTCGCTTACACCTGCCATGAACCTACGAAGAAAGGGTACAGAGAGTGTGACGAGCTCTGTCCAAGCAGCATGTCAACGAGGAGTACAGCGACGTACGAAAGTGCCAGCACCGTCGGCGCTTCGAGGCGACGCGACTAACGAACAGCAACCGGTTTTATCATCCGCCTCAGTCAGCTCATCCGTCCTCAGTCGATCCGCGGCTTCTTCCTCCGTTACCAGCAGTTCAAACAGGAGGGCGATGGCGAAGTGGATTCACCAGCCAAGCAGATTGGCGGGCGAGTACAAGAACGCGGATGAAAGAAGCTGAGAAGCGGGGAAAGGGAGAGAGGACGTCCTAGATTCCACGTTGATACCTCAAAAAAAAGGCAAAAGCGCATGCCAGCCTCGTGGCGTTGGAAAACGGGCGTCAGCCAAATCAACTGTTTCTCAGTTCCTCTCTACGTCCATCCTCTGCGCCAGTTTTTTTCGTTCTCGACTCTGGTTGCTCGGTTCGCCGGTACCTGACTCCACACAGGCTCCTTGGACTTTTTGGCGCCGGTGTGTTTGAAAGAGTCAAGCACTGGAAGAGTTGTGCTGGAACTTATCGTACGAGGAGACTGAGGTGTGTACCCTAATGGTGCATGGTAACAACGTGCAAAGGGTTGACTTGTTATGTCATTTTAGACTTTTTTTTCTTCTTCTTATTTCTTACTCTCAAACAGAGCAGATACAAGAGGAACGTCATCGCAGAGCAAGAGTCAAGCAGCTCGCAGATTTACGTCGTTGGTTAGTCCAGTTCCTTTAAGCTCAAGTTCCTCGTTCAACCTCTGTCGTTGTGCTCGTCGTTCTCTTACTGAATGCCTTATCTTTCATCCTGATTCACTAGGTTTTTGCAACCAGATACCACATATACCCTCATACCACCTAACGACCACCATTGCTCATCATGTCCCGAGCCGTCGCCGCAACACTGGCAGCAGCCTCCCCACCCTCTCTCCAAGAATCTATCAAGAATTCGACAACCCAATGGCAAGCTGACCTCCAATCTCTGTTCAAAGACGCCAAAGAACGGTTTCCGGATGTCGTCTGGGAACTCTCAAACGAGGAGGAAGGGATGATGGTGGACGATGACGACACGAGAGGGTTCATGGGCATAGGAGCTGGAGGAGGAGGATTCGACGTCAGCCATGTGAATGGGTACGGGTCGAGTCATGGACATAGAGAGGATGAAGATAGGAGGAAAACGATCATGGCCAATCGAAAGGCTGACGAAGTTTGGGGTCACAAAGGTGCGTTTATTCTCAAGTTTTCTCGCCTATTGGAACTAAATATTCCTCAGCTATTGTCTACGCACGAGCACCACCATCCTTCCAATCCCGTTACTTTCGAGTAAACGGCATAAGTGCATCGCCTTCCCCACTCCCCTATTCCTCAGAAGACTTTCACGGGACCTCTGAAGACCACGGCGACGACGACCCTCGGTATCGAGCAGAATCATCCCTCTCCCTCGGCGCAAGCCTACACCACGAAGTTGGATCGATACGCACACCTTCACCCTCCCCGTACCGTACCGCAACCCCAAACTCCATGCACCCATCAAATCAGCAACAATCCCTATCCTCGCTGCTACGTATATCAACCTCGATCAATTCGGCACTCTTCTCAAACGAGCTAGAGTATCTTTACACCGGTCAAGGTTTCGGCGAAGCTTTCGAATTTCTCTTTGACTCGAGCGAACACGCAGGATTCATGACGGATGGCACACGCGAAGGCTCTCGCGAATCCGCCAGTGAACTAGGCATCGACGCAGAAGAACTTCGAATCGACAAACTCCGCAAAGACCTCGTCTTCATGTGCGAAGCCGTCTCTACTCGGACGTCCACATCGCGCTCACGGGCAACTTTTCTTCTTCCTCTGGAACACACGAAAACACCACCGCCATCTTTTCCTCTCACCGATTCATGCTCTCGCATCTCGTTCACCCTACTTTCACGACGCCCTTCTCGGCTCATTCTCCAAAGCCCTGACTCAGGGCACCAACGGCGAACCACCCACCCTCACACTCCCCTCTCCACCCTTCACACCCGCCTCGCTGCACTTTACCCTCGGCTTCATCTACACCGGCACCCTCATCTTTTCACACACCGCACATTCGACCTCTCAACCGCATTCGCCATCCTCCGCTCATCAGCGTACCTCTCCCTCCAATCCCTCACAAACGAAATCCAAGCCCGAATCGCCCACGAAATGCTCCACGGGCTCTTTCACGCCTTTCTCCCCTTTGCCGAATACGAAAAACTCACTCAAGGTCGATGGGGCGTTGGAGGATGTCGTGTCGACAATGTGCACGTCGTGTTCCTCGCGTGCTCGAATTCTCTCTGCAAGAAGACGTCAAGAACGTCCACCTTGAACGAGGAAGTCGACGAGCACTCGTAGGTCTCTTCGAGAAGGCTGGTGTACGAGTGAATTTGCGAGTCTGAATCCTAAACTCCGGGATAGTCTTTTAAAAGGGTTGAGTAAACGGACAACACCAGTGAACGTCTGGGCGCTCCTCTGGGCTGCAGAACATGCATTGGCCAAATTGGGACCGGTCATTGAACCATGGGGCGATACCGTTCGCGAAAACATCTTTTCGGCGCGTAAAGGGATCGACGAGTTGCTCTGCAAAGAGAGCGAAGAGTGTTTTGCGAGGGACGAGTGGATGGAAATTATGGAGAGTGAGTTGTTGATCGAAGTCTTTTCCCATTATGAACCTCAACTGATGGATTTCAGGTGATGGACTGGGATTTGAAGATGGGGAAAAGGTCGAGTGGGCGATGAATGCGGTTCTACGAGGTGTCAAGGAGCCTTGGGCTGCGAGCGTTTATCAGGTTCGTGTCCTTGAATGTTCCTTTCGTTCTCTTGAACTAACATCTTTTTACAGACGTTGGTTTCCTCTTATTCTACTTCGTCCTCATCCAAACGAGGAGAACGCACCTCTCCTCTCTGCCACGTCGCCCATCCGTACGACCGTGGAATCGACTCGACTCGAACTCTTAAGATGGATTGGCAAGCGATGGATTGGAATTCGTCAAGAAGGGGGATTCGACGCTTTGGAAGGGTGGGCTCTCAAAGAACAGCAATTGTAAGCCACCACCCCATCTCTACTCTGTACTCACGCTCTTCCAGACATCGAAGTCCCCCTCGAAGACCTCTTCAACCCAAACCCCAAACCCTCCTCCTCCGCACCCCGCTCAAACTCACCCAACCTACACCACAACCTCTGCCCGTTCAAAGCACCTCCGTCCCGTCTCTCAACATCCTCACACATCCCGTATCGACGCAGACAGCGACGCAGCGTCCTCCATGCGTGTCTCGCTCCTTACTCGGAACACCGGTACACCTTCCTCCAACCGTCCTACGCGAACCAGGGAAGGTGGATCATCAGCTTCCTACACCTCGTCGCTTACACCTTCGATGAACCCACGAAGGAAGGGTACCGAGAGTGTAACGAGCTCCGTCAGGAGCAGCGTGTCAACGAGGAGTACAGCGACGTACGAGAGTGCAAGCACCGTTGGCGCTTCTCGACGACGCGAACGAACCACGACGGGTTTATCTTCTGCATCCGTCAGCTCCTCCGTCCTCAGTCGATCCGTGGCTTCTTCATCCGTTACCAGCAGTCAGACAGGAGGTGATGACGAAGTGGATTCACCTGCCAAGCAGATCGCGGCGAGTACGAGAACGCGGATGAAGGAGGCCGAGAAGCGGGAGAGGGAGCGAGAACGACCTGATTCCAAGTTGACACCTCAAGATGCTGACTTAGCTCGTGCAGCCGCAGAATACGACGACGACCTTCCGGCTCACGACGAAGAGGATGACGGTTCAGATAAAGCGGACGATGGAAAGGATGACGATGATGAAGACGCAGCTTCCGACTCGACGGCGGGTACGACTGCGAGAGGCGGACAAGCCAAAGGTGGAAAAGGCAAAGAAGTCGCAGGAAGACGATCCCCAGCCGTCTCCAGACGAACCACCCTCTCCAACGCCAGTCTCTCAGCGCCAGGCAAGAAGACACTCGTTGCTCGAGCGTCCCTGGCCGCGTCACTTCTCGAGGAACGACAGCACTACCAATCGACCCCGTTCCTCCGCCTCTTCCATTCGTAGTGTCCAGACCAACTCGGGTGCCAGAAAGGCGAGTGGTGGCTCAGCCGTCTCGAGTTCGATCAACAAATCCCCCGTTCATACGCGTCCGAACTCGAGAGGGAGTGTTCGAACGAATGCGACAACGGCGACGTCTCAATCGCGCACTACGGCTTCTTCTCGAACGACCTTGTCGGGCGTGTCAACGTCCAGGAGCACGCTCTCTTCTCGTCCCAATTCCAGACTGTCAACGGCATCCACCAACACCACTGGAGCAGGACGTCCAATGTCAGCTGTCAGCACCAACTCGAGCGTGACAGAATCAACTGATATGGCGTTCCGAACCGCCAGCGCAGGAGGTTCACTCGGTACACCAACCACGCCCATCGTTGCTAGTGGCCTCTCGCCGGGCGGTCTCCCTCGATCACGCAAGACGAGCAGAGCAAGCACAGTCTCAGCCGCAAGCACTAGTACGACCAAATCCGTCGCCATTCCCGCACGAGGACGCGAGACCTCTGCTCCTACCGGTGGAGCTGTCGTCAGCGATGCTGCTCCTCCGTGGGTGCGCAAAGTTTCTGCGCTGAGCATCTCCTCTGCGGCTAGCAACGCTCAAAGTCCTGTTGGGCGGAGAGAAAAGGCTCCTCCAGTCCCTCCTCTCGATCTTACAAAGCTCGCACCTGGTGGACCTGCCAAAGAATGCCCGTCTCGCCTGTTTCGCCGACTGTTTCCCCGTCAAATCCCAAGCCCAGCACAACGACGTTGCGTTCCAAAGCGTCGATGGCGAGTCTAGCTGGGAAGAAGAGTACAGTGGGTGGGGCAACACAAGCCAAGAAGACCACATCAATTCCAGCTGCTCCGCTTCCCAAACTAACTGTGCCCGAGACGAAGAAACCAGCTTCGATGCCAGCTCAACTGCATCCTCTCCTGCTCGTACAGCCAACGAAGACCTTCCTTCGTCACCGACGGTCCCCCTCGTGTCACTCGCATCGACTGCAACCACCTTGACCACCTCGACCACCTCGACATCCAAGACGGAGGCAGAGCATAAGACGATGGGCTCAGCATCAGCATCGAGTGTGGCCACCATGCGCAAGCGAGGATCCGTCGACACGATCACAAGTCGCAAGGCCTCCAAATCAAACGAATCCCAACATTCCACCGTCCGGGAACGGGTCGCCTCACCTCCTCTCCCCGCTCTCCCCCTCTTCGAAGAGCCTCCTCCTGCCGACTACACACCGGCCGACGCCATGCTCGACATTGGCACCCCCTGCATCTCGTGCAAACGCAAACGATTCAAAGCCTTGCTCGATACATTGGCGAGGTGCATGGCGAACTCTGACCATGGGTCGGCATCGAAGTGCCTATTCCAGCTGTAGCAGCCGCGTTGGTTAAAATGGAACGCTACGTGGGCCAGATATTCTTGGAACTCACCAGAGTATGCAACGAGTGCTGTTGCCCTTCCAAAGGCTCAAGACGTTGCTGCCAAGATCATTGCCAACCTCCCCCCCAAAAACCCACCCAGATTACGCTCGACAGGAGGTTCAGGATTCGGAGGGTCCGCATTCATCACCTCGACCAGCAACGGGATGAACACGCCCATGCTCGCTGGTGAAGAAGGCGACGATCGACAATGGGGCGACGGATAGTGGTGCGGAGTCCGCTATTTCGAAATCTCCAACCATGGAAGCAACGATGGGGATCAGACGACCGAGCTGCTCGTCGTCGAATCGACGGAGGGAGTGTAGGAGGTGCTGTCTGGGGCCACACAGGCCGTTTTTGGGACGACTCATATCTCGATAGGGAGTAAAGCGACATAAAAAACCGCGTAATTCTGCTGCAGCTTCTCGAGTCGAGGCAGCAGTAAAGCTAGTGGCTAGCAACTATTTCGTACTGTTTGATGCTGGTTCCCGTTGTATATTTTAATGCAACAGCCAAAGCCATAAACAACTTGGAATTGTCTCCCCGCACCACCAAATAAGGCATAGGCGAGATCCCGGCTGCTAAGTTTACGATCTTGGGCCCTGGCGCACCGGGTTGGCCAAATTCGGCAGGATCGGGTCCAGATTTGGCCGCACACAATACGCTGACGTATAGGCTAAAGTAGGCACGCTGTGCCAGCGCGCCCTCCCTCCAGTCTCTTTCGGTAGCCACGAAACGCCGCTTCTTTGAGCACAGTGCTATCATTTCGAAGGCTTAGAGTGCGGGTACCCCTCGCATTGGGCCTCGGTGTAGCCACTGAGCTCTTCGAAGTGTTTGATCGAAAAAGCGCCGCCTGTCCTTGTCCTCCTGTCCTTCTGCCTCGTGCTTGTTACGCGGAACCGCCAAACGCGCCTCGTGCTTCTTTGCCAGTCTGCTTGCCAACGCGAGGCAGGCCTGCAATCCACGCGGTAAGTCGATCGGCAGTCTCTCAGGCTCGGATGCTATGAGCTTCTCTCCCCTCTGCCTCCACCACGCTCTTCTATTCCGTCCCCGTCGACTTACCTCCGTGCAGGCTTTGTGCGTGAGCACTCCGTCTCGCAGTTTCGTTCTTGGTACTGCTGCTCCCGACACCCTGTCGGCCACTTCAGGCACTGCAAACCTTGGCTTTGCACGCCAGAGACGAGTGCTCGCTGCTGTTCTATCGCATGGTGAGCAGGGCGAGTTTCCATGCGCCGTCCGTCCACCCACTGATTTCCAACCAGGAGATCCAGGTGCTGCAGTCTGGGTATGCGGTTCGGGAGTTAGTCGCTGACTACGAAGCCGAGCTTCGCAGCGAGCTTCATGAGGAGACGCCTGCTTCTGAGGTGTTTCTCGGAGACCTGTGCGGCGACATCCAGGACACCCTCGAGGCCCCAGAAGATGTCTCTTGCAGCCCTCTCGAGGTCTCAGAAGATGTCTCTTGCGGCCCTCTCGAGGACTCGACAGGCAAGGCAAAAAAGAAGAGACCAAAGCGACCAAAGTCATCGCTCGGGAAGAAGGCAGGCGGAGCCAAACAGGCGCTGGGGTCGGTTCGGGTGCTTGAGACGCCCAGTATCAAGTGGATGTATGTTGGTCTCCTCCAGTGTCTCGGCTGGCCATCTCTAATCTTTTGGCAGGCGCACGAATGCTTCGAAGGCTCAGCAGGCTCCGCTGCTTTCAAGCGACGCTTCAAGCTCTCAGCAGACTCCGCTGCTTTCAAGTGACGCTTCAAGCTCTCAGCAGACTCCGCTGCTTTCAAGTGACGCTTCAAGCTCTCAGCCCCTAGCTGTCAGTTTGGCAAGTGCAGACTCAGCAGAGTCGCTACCACCTCGGCCAAGACGTAGGAAGAAGAAGTGCGTTGCTGCTTGAGTTTCTCAGACCTATGGCTGATTTGTTCCTGTAGGGTTGCGAAGAGAGCGAACCTCCTCGCCTTGCGCTTGGGAACACCCCGCAGCATCAACCAGACCAAAACTCTATGCTGCCCCCATCGTACTCCAGCTTTGCTCCACCCTCGTCACACCCCAACACCACTCTGGCCTCGCCGTCTCCCAGCTCTATCCTGTCGTCGCTACCTTCCAACTTTACTCTGCCGCCGCCATCTCCCAACTCTCCTCTGTCCCTGCCGTCTGCCAACTCTACTCCATCTCCATTGCACTCCAACTCTTCCCCACTCCCTGCGCTCACCCCTCTCCAGCCTACCACAGACTCGAGGCAAAAGAACAGCCATAGGGGAGGAAGGCGAGCGAAAGAGGCCAGCAAGTATACCAAAGATCCTCGTGGCCAGCAGCTGTTTTCCCTTCGGCAGCGCATTCTCCAACACGGGGAGCTCCATCGCTCAGACACATTTAGCATGGTCAGCAACTCATCACACTCGTCGACTGGTTGGTCTGGTCTTCGCCACAACCCTGTATGGTGTGCAGAGGTCAGGAAGGCCATGGCGACCCCTGAGAGTGACATGTGGGAAAGGCACCTGCCGGAGTTCACAAAGCTCCCATTTACCGAGTATGCTGTTTTTTTGGCTCTTCTCCTCCGCGATAAACACTGACCCTAAGTTCTAGGGGCTCTAAGGTTCCTCTTGTCCTGCTGGACTGTGAGGATCGCATAGTGGTGGTGCGAGCTCCGCCCTGCCTGTTCCTCAGCTCCTCAGAGAAGGACGAGCTGGTCGTAGCCTTTCAAAAGCTGCTCAGCTCTACTCTGAATGACCCCAGGCACAGTGGACTGTGCAAACAGTGCAAGAGGGGATCACTTTGGTGGGATTATGGGGTACCACCGTTCCTATGGCAAGGTACGCCGCTGCTTAGGCTCATGGTCACAAAGCTTACAGCTCTTCTTGAGGTGCCTTCGATCACTCTGTGGCACAAAGACCACCGTGCCGAGTGTGAGGAATTGTTCAAGCTAAAAGTATTCCAGAACTTTGTGTGAGTACAGCTTTGAACCACACGAAGAAAGCTGACCAGTTTTCTTTTAGAGGATGGATGTCATGGCTTGTCAGGCTATACTTTCCCAAGGTCGCAGAACGGTACAAAGCCTGTATTCAATGGAACAGAGAGAGGCACAAGATTGAAGCCCACTTTGGACTGTTCTTCCAGTTTTGCATTAATGGGTATTTTCCCGGTCAGAAAAGAGTCCACTGCAAACCCCATTCGGATTCGAAAAACATCATTGGTGTTTGTATCGTAATGGCATTTGTTATCCCAGGTGCACTTCCTGCTTTTTCTTCCACTCCTTTGGCGCTAACAGATACTGGGAAGGGCATGATTTTGACCATACCAAATACACCTGGCTGGTGGTGTGGGAGATGGGCGTCATCATCGAGCTCCCCCCATGGGTGCCGCTTCTATACCCTTCCTGCTTGTTCCACCACTTCAATGTGGACATTGATCGTAAGCATAACGACATTCATAATGTGGGCCCTTCTGATGACTTCTGCAGAGATTCGAGTGGTGCAGACCATTGGGCGGGTCAAACCCAGTCGAGAAAACAGCACAGACATTACAAACGGCACAGACCGTTCATCAGGCAGAGGAAGCTTGGTATTTTTCAACCAGGCCTCCATGTTCCAGTCTTCTGAGACAAACTCCGACTCCCTGCAGGAGGCAAGGGGGAAGGAAAGGCAACCACTCTGGACTACTCAGAGGTGGTGGACCGACTGTACAAGTAGGCCAGCCTCGCCTGCTGGGACCATGCCTGCACTCCCCTCTCTCAACGTACGCTTTGGACCTGGGTCCTGTACATTGCTTCTGCACCCCTCCCAGGATGACGACCCAGTCTGACACCTCATCTGTACCTTTTGCCAGAATTTTGTATGCGACCACCATAGGGCACCAGTTGTGTTAGAGTACTTTTATTTACCTTGTAGATCCTCTAGACTAGTATAAATGCCTAATTGCTTGCTTCAAAAACTGCTGTGCGACTCCCATTTCCTGTAGGCAGGATACGGACTTTGAATTTCAAGTTGTACCTGGCACGAACGGCCAGATGGTTCCCCGTGCTTCTGCATCTCTACCGCTGCCATCTCGGATGAGAGTCCTGGAACATTGACTACATTACACCGTAGTATCTGGTCTGGCAGCTACAGGAAAGATTTCGGGCAGTTGAAAACCCAGATTCCGGAGCTGCAATGCTCCGAAGAACTGCCAATCTGCGAGGCTAACCCTCGGCACCACCTGGGACGGATTCCCTCCTGCTTGACGGGGTTTACACTGCGATCAGAGCGGCTGCAGCCCTCATGCTTTGGAAATGCCTACTGCGATTCGAGTTACCAGCGCCTCTGCTTCCGAACTTGCGCATACTGGACGTCCCCCGCCTACCACAGCCAAGAAGCAGCATCAACACCTTTTGTAGGCATCCTATAAAATCCCTGCAAGCTAAGACTGACTGAAACGTTAGCTATCCCAGTCCTTCTTTGGTCTGCACACCTGCTCAATGCCAGACCTCAGCTGCGAAGGATGCGGCCGCTCGTTCAGCCAAGCAAATGGATTAACGGGCCACATTAAAAAGTGCAGCAAGGCCAAGGATGCATTAACCCAGGCTCAGGCTAGTCTAGCTGCATCACAGCCAAGGAAAAGAAGATCCAAGAAGGCTTCAAAAATGGCTGAATGGGTGACACACCTGGACGTGGATGACACTGGTGCTGAGGGCTCTCAAACTCTTGTAAGTCATGTTCTATCTAACGCCTTCTTGAAAGCAGTTTACTGACCATGCTGAAGGTCAACAGCCAGACCAGTGGTGGTCTGGCCAACGTTTCAGTTGATCCTCCAAGTCCTGCCAGGGTGAGCACCTTTTGTTTGAGCCCACCAAGCTGTACTTTGACACGCTCGGGTCGCTCTAGCAGCCAACTCCAACTCCACCAGAGTCTCCTAGAGGGCGTGGCTTTCGCATCAAGGCTAGGGCGGCTCTTCTTCTAAAGACTCAGAACTTGGTTGCACAAGGCAATCAGCCGTCCCTTCCACCCCCACCTCTGAATCCAGCAGTTCACTCCACACCCTCCTTACCAACAGAGCCTGCAACGGATAGCGATCCCACTGCCTTTTCCACTGCCAAAAATGCGTTCGGGGTTTACAAGCACTACACATTCTTCGACCCTCACTACATTGATCCTGAGGGGTTTGTCGACGGCACCGACCTTGTTGAAGCCAACCTTGCCACTGTGGACGCGCAACAATCTGAGGGTCTTAACAGGGCCCTTTTAGATGCTCTCCTTCCCAGCGCATGCGCACTGCGACTAGCAGAGTGGTATTGGAAGGAGGGCTCTGGAAAGTCGGTGCGGTCATTCCAGGCCTTGGTCGACATCATCGGGAGTGATGACTTTCAAGCCGCCGACATCCGAAACACAAATTGGAGAAAGGTCTACGCCCTTCTAGGCATATCGAATGAAGACGCTGCACAGATTCAGTTAGATGGTGAAGACCTAGGGGTCTGGTTCTCAGACACCTCCTGGAAGTGTCGCAAAGTCTTCATCGATGTCCCTCTAGACTCGGCATCTGCTAGTCCTGGAACCCACCCGTACAGCATCAAGAACTTCTACCATCGACCTTTGGTGGATGTGATCAGGGAGAAGCTGTCCAGCCTGGCGACTCAAGAGCACTTCCACCTGCTCCCCTATGAGCTTCGCTGGCAACCGTCGCCCAATATGCCCGAGGCTAGGCTTCATGGGGAGATGTATTCATCCTCTGCATTTGCAGAAGCGCACCAGAGCCTCCAGGTTTGCTACACTTCACCATTCGTCTCTCCTTGTCTGAAGCTGAATCACTTTTAGGAGTCCCCTCCAGAGCCTGGGTGCACCCGCCCTCGCCATGTCATCGCTGTTATGTTTGGCTCAGACAAGAGCCAGCTTGCACAGTTTGGAACAACTGCTGTATGGCCACTTTACTTCTTCTGCGGGAATGAATCCAAATACGACCGTTGCAAACCTAGCCTCAAGATGGGGGAGCAAGTTGCATATTTTGAAGAGGTGAGCATAGTGCTTGGCGTTTTTCTATAGACGGAGTGCTGACTGGGTTGCTGTAGCTCAAGGACGACTTCAAAGACTGGGTACTTCAGAAGGCTGGTGACGCCTGGCCAAAGTACCGCCTTGCTCCTCTTCTTACACACTGCAAACGTGAGCTATTCCATGCTCAATGGAATGTTCTCTTGGATGCTTCGTTTCGAGAGGCATACCAACATGGAATTGTCATGAAGTGGATGGATGGCCTTGAACGGAGATTTTATCCACGAATTTTCACCTATTCTGCGGACTACCCCGAGAAGTAAGCCATTCTATTGGCATGCTGCTCTATGAGAACCTCTATCTGACTTAATAACCTAGGGTTCTTATTGCAACTTTACGACAAAAGGGCACCTGCCCATGCCCTCGGTGCCTAATCCCTCTCCATAATGCCAGAGATATGGGAAAGGTCAACGACCAGAAGAACAGGGTCAAGCTTGCTCGCTCCGATAACCCTGCCTGGCGATATGATGTGCGCAAAGCTCGAGAAGCCCTCTACCTCGACCACGCAAGCATTGCATCTGCAGATGTCCACAGGACTCTGACCAGCCACTCTCTCGTCCCAACCGAAGTGAGTGACCTACTAGCAACGAACCTATTCTCCCAACTGACGTCCTTTCAGAATGCATTTGCCAAGAATCTTGGCCCCTTTGGATTCGACGTTTTCACTATTTTTGCAACGGACATCCTCCACGAGTTCGAGCTGGGTGTATGGAAGGCTATCTTTCTACACCTAATGCGGCTTCTGCAAGAAATCAAGATGACAAATGCTTTCGATGAGCGGTTCGCTACTTCATATTGACTGCTATGCAGTGGCTGAGTTCATAATCTCTAGGTTTCGCCAAATACCAACATTTGGAACAGATACCATTCGTAAATTCTCCAACAATGTTTCAGAAGCTAAGCAGCTTGCTGCTCGATTATGAGGACATCCTCCAGGTGTGTATCCTTCTTCTTGGCAAGCAGCGATGTGAAATCTCAACACCACATAAGTGCTCTTTTGCTGCCTTCGAAGGCTTACTCCCAAGATCTCACAACAAACGGGCGATGAATCTACTCTTTTCCCTCTCCTACTGGCACGGTCTTGCGAAGCTCAGGATGCATTCTGACTACACGCTTGATCTTCTGAAGACATGGACGCACGCACTCGGTGAGGATGTTCGCACCTTCGAAAAGAAGACCTGTCGCAAGTACGGAACAGTGGAGCTGGACAAGGAATATGCCCCCGCCAGCGAAGGAAGGCCCCGAAAAAAAAGCAAGGAGAAGTGGTAGTGGATGGCGAGGCAATGGAGCCAGTACCAACACCTGCTCAGGCAGGAAGGAGTCAGCCAGCACCTCTCACACTTATAATACCCCCGCTGGCCCAACCTCTACCCAAAGAACGCTCAAGTGGAGCCAAGAGAAAGAAAGCAAGCTCTGTTTCCGACACTTTTCAAAATAAGCGGAAGAAGAAAGGGAAGGAGAAGGAATTGCCAGCAGACGAGAACCCTTCACCTCCAGGTAAGTTGCTTTGATCCTGATCAGCACCGAATACAGTCTCATTTATACTCCCCTAGGCCAACCTGCAGGTACCCTCGCCGCAATGGACAAGGCCGCTACGAAAGGTATGAATGGGAACACCCTGTCTTCAGCAAAGGATCTGAAAATGTGTCTATAGAATCAGGGAAACTCCCGAAATCATTGTCCCTCAGCACATACACCTACCACTCCTTAGGAGATGTCGTCAACAGCATCTTAATGTTCGGAACAACTGACTCTTATTCGACTCAAGTGGTAAGTTGCAAATACATGTGAGAAGTCGTCCCTAATCACCCGTTTAGAGCGAACTATACCACAGATTTCCCAAGTCAAACTACCGCCGTACAAGCAAGAGAGATGTAGCAAAACAGCTTTCCAAAATCCAGATGCGGCAAAAGAGACTCAGCCGGCTTCGAAAGCTGCTTCTTCCAGATGATGATGAAGGTGCTCTTCCATCAGTCCCCACAGGTCGCTACTTTATCGGAAAATCCCAGCACTCTCCTGTCTACCTTGGGCGTTTCATGGAAAGCCATCGTGAAGACCCAGCGGCAAAGGTAAGTCTCGTCTTATCGTGTAGTCTGCAGTGCTAACCTCAAGCCATGGGCCAGAACTTTGTCTCAAAGTTGAAGGGCCATCTACTTCCACGCATCAAGCACCGTTTATCACAGGCACAAGGAGAGGTTTCAAATGAAGAAAATGATCCAGCGGCACCCTTGGAGGCCTCGAACATTGTCTTGCAAGGGCAGCGCATTTTTCGGCATAAACTCTTGTACCTCAACTACACCACATACGACATTCGTCAAGACCACGACATTGTCAACCCAGCCACTGACCGCCGCGACATCATGCTTCTTCGAGCGCAATCCCCAGATGACAAGGAGAAGGACAACCATCACTTCTTGCACGGACGGGTGCTTGGTATCTTCCATGTGAACGCCATGCTTTCTGGACAAGGAGGGAGTATCGACCACTGGGAGCGCTTTGACTTTCTCTGGGTACGATGGTTCCGACCATTGGAGGGAGAGAAAACATGGCTTTCCAAGAGGCTGGACGTCCTTGAGTTTGCTCCCCTCAATGATTCTCAAAGCTTTGGCTTTGTTGACCCTTCTGAAGTTCTTCGAGCTTCTCATATCCTTCCTCGTTTCTCACAGGGACCAGCTAAGCCTAGCAAGAGTGTTTCTCTGTGTGCACAGAGCTCTCGTGATTGGAAGCAGTACCTAGTCAACAGGTAACGTTTATCAAAATGTTCATCTCTTACCCATTGAGCTAATTCTTTGCAGGTTTGTTGATCGAGACATGCTTATGCGCTTCCACTGGGGCTTGGGTGTTGGACACCTTTACTCCCATGAAAATGGCACTACCACTACCAGCAACCACGGTGCCGTGGTCGACAGTACTTCCCTGCCTGGCTCACAGGCTGGCCCAAGCCGCAGTGGCAATGACCACAGCTCAGCCGCTAGCGAAGGTGGGGACAGCGAAGGTGCTCGACCCTCTACTGAGCAAGGATTCGACTTCCAGCGAACCAACAGTGAACAAGTCAGCATCTATATCGAACAGGATGATCCGAATGTTATTCTAGAAGCAGAGGAGGAGTTATTGGATGACGAGCATCAAGCCAACAGTCATGAAAACCTCCCGCAGTTTCTTGACGATGAAGATTTTGTGGAAGAAGAGCTGGATGAATTGCATCAGCGTGCTGTATTCGGGTGAGGAACGGTGGGTAGAAGCCAGGAGATTCTTCGGTCTTGAACGAACCCTCACCCGGCAAATTGATTTCGATCGGAAATTATGGATGGCTTTCTTCGGACATTGTGTATCTTCTCATCCTTCTTTCACTCTTACTCTATACTCTTCTCTGTCTGTTTCCATTCTATCAGACATTATTCACAAGATGGAATTGCCTTGTTATCCTACCCTCAGGTCTATGGCAGTCAGGACGCAACCACTTGCCTCCACCACCTCGTCCAGCAGCTCAAGCTCTTCCCATGAGGACAGCACCTGCCACACCATCGCCACCTGGCTCTACGCATATCCAATGTGCGACGGTGAGCCGTTGCATTGCCCCGAGGAACGGGACACTCACTTTTGCAACCTTGTTGCCTGTCGTGGTTGTACAGAGCGTCGGCTCTCTATTCTACTCACCACCCACCCAGCCCTTCCAGCTCCCATTTTTCTAACCTCAGCAAGGTCAGCTGCACAAGGTGTCATTAGCGAAAGGTTGCAGCGCCATGGCACTGCTGCTCCTCAACAACAACTTGTCGAACACCAGCACTGGCTGCGCCATAGGGAATATAATGATTTGAGCA